>VZQC01006815.1:260037-501441 GCA_009823505.1 Rhizomys pruinosus
ATTTTTTATTAATTTTATTTATTTCTGTATGTGTATGAATGTACTGTCTGCATGCAAGTCTGTGTCGTGCAATGCCGCGGAGGTCAGAAGAGGGTGTCGGATTCCCCTGGAGCTGGAGTTCTCCTGGAATTGGAGTTTCAGACGGTTCTTGGCTGCCATGTGGGTGCTGGGGATCGAACCCGGGTCCTCTGTAAGAGCAGTCGGTGCTCTTAACCGCTAGGCCATCTCTCCAGCCCCATGGTTTTGGTTTTTTGACCCAGCACCTCCCTGGAATCCTAGCTGTTCTGGAACTCTCTATGTAGACCAGGTAGGCCTTGACCTCACAGAGATCTGCCTGATCCTACCTCCTGAGAACTGGGATTAAAGGCACTTGCCACTATGCCCAGTCTCTTTCTATTTTTAATCTCTCTAATTTGCCAAGGTTGTCGGTCTTCAACTCTTTCTGTAGCCCAGTTAGGCCTTGAACTTTCAATCTTCCTGCATCAGTTCAACAGAGCATTCAGTGCTCTTAACTGATGAGCCATCTCTCCAGCCCCTAATACATATATATATATATATATATGGGCCTGGAGTTGGATCAGTGGTTAAGACTACTGGCTGCTCTTGCAGAGGACCTGGGTTTAACTCTCAGCACCCACATGGTAGGTAACAACCATCTATATAACTCCAGTTCCAGGGGATCTCATGCCCTCTTCTGACCTCTAAGGGCATTGTACAACACAGATGTGCCTACCTACATGCAAGTAATATACTCGTTTACATAAAATTAAAAAATAATATTTTAAAAATTAGCCAGACTTGGTGGCACACACCTTTAATACCAGCATTTGGGAGGCAGAGACAGGCAGATCTCTGTGAGGTGGAGTCCAGTCTGGCCTACATAGTGAGTTCCAGGTCATCTGGAACTACAGGGGGACCCTGTCCTAAACAAATAAACAAAAAGAAGTATATGTATGTATATGTACAGGCATGTGAATACCACAGTACACATGTGGAGGTTAGAGGATAACTGTGCTAGCTAATCTTGGCTGTTAACGTGACATACTTGTGAAGTGAGACCTCAACTGAAGAATCTCCCCTGTCAGACTGTCCTGTGGCATGTCCCCCTGTCAGACTGTCCTGTGGCATGTCCCCTGTCACACTGTCCTGTGGCATGTCTGTGAGGCATTTTCTTTTTTTTTCCAAATATTTTATTATTTTTATTTTATGTGTACGAGTATATTGCTTGCATGTAGGTAGGGCCTCCTGTGTCCTGCAGTGCCCACAGAGGTCAGAAGTGGGCACTGGATCTCTTGGAACTGGAGTTACAGATGGTTGTTAACCGGTCATGTAAGTGCTAGGAATTGAACCCAGGTCCTCTGCAAGAGCAGTCAGTGTAAGCCGGGCGTGGTGGCACACGCCTTTAATCCGAGCACTCTGGAGAGGATCTCTGTGAGTTCAAGGCCAGCCTGGTCTCTACAGAGCAAGTTCCTGGACAGCTGGGGCTACAGGGAGACCCTGTCTCAAAAAAATACAAAAAAAAAGAGCAGTCAGGGCTCTTAACTGCTGAGCCAGCTCTTTAGCCCTGTGAGGCATTTTCCTGACTGATAATTAATGTGGGAGTGATAGTGCTGTCTCTGGGCAGGGAGGCCTGTGCTGGAGAAGAAATTAGCTGATGGTGAGCTGATGGGAGCAAGGAAGCAAGCAACGTTCCCCCATAGTCTCTGCTTCAGTTCCTGCCTGGGCTTCGCTCAATGATGGACGGTAACGTGTAAGCCAAATAAATCCTCTCCTCCAAGTTGATTTTGGTTATCATGTTTAACACAGCAACAGATACCAAACTAGACCCACTCTTAGGGGGTTGCTTTCTCCTTCTACCACGGGAGTTCCAGGGCTCAGGCGCACCTTTACCTACTTAGCCATCTCATTTACCCAGATATTCTTTATCAGATGTGTGATTCTCAAGTATTTTTGCATCATTTTCTAAAATTTCAAGTAATAAGGATATAATTAATAGCCCTCAGACCCAGGCTTGGTGTGTGTGCTTATAATCACACCACTTGGGAGGCTGAAGCATGGGGATTGGGAGTTTGGGGCCAGCCTGGCCATCTAGCAAGTTTCAGGCAAGCCTGGGACACATAGCAGAATTCTATCTCAAGGGGAGGGGAAAAAAAAGCTACCAGTGTGTGGTGCCCAGGCTTGGAAATCTCAGATGAAACCACTGTTGCCAGCTGGGAGACACTTCTTTTCTGTCAGCACCCTGGAACTGCCCATAAGCAACCAATAGCAGCAGGTGCAAGAATGAGCTGCTGGGTAGCAGGGGCAGGTGCAGGGGAAGATGAACAGCTTTAATCCTGCATCCAGAACTGCAGAGGTCAGGGAAAGGACCCTGAGTTGCCCTTCCCAGCCCTTGCCACCAAGGATGTTGACTGAGAAAGCCTGTTTTTCGTTTTTTCCTCCCTGGCATCAGTTATCAACATCAGCTTCTGAATTTACAACCTTGTAAGGTCTGCCTGCCCCAGCACCTGACCTCGTTTCTAATTTCAGATTCATGAAAAATTATTTCGGACCAGGTTTTCTTTTCACTTGGTTACTGGGGCCTCCTCTTCTGGGGCTGAAAATGGAGATGATGGCAAAGTGGGTGAAAGACTCCCATAGAGGAGATCATGTGTTCAACTGTTTGTGTAGCACGTGTGTGAACTCAATCTTTGCAGCTGCTGGCTGTGTTACAATCCAGAATCCCCAATTTATGACTTCTGGGGTCTTGGGAAATCATCAACTCCTCATTTTTGTCACTTGCCAAAGGGGGATAATAACAGAATCTGCATGCGTGTTGAGGTGAGGGTTAAATGAGAAATTTCCTGGAATGTGCTTAGATCAGGTATGGCACACTGGTAGGGCTTAATAAGCATTCACTATTATTATCCTCCATCTCTCTGGCTGAAGATCCTTCTTAAGCCCTGGAATTGGCATGGTCCTATGACTGGCCCCAAATGCTGCCCTCTTAGAGTGTTCTAATCTGTGCCTTTCCAAGATAGCTGACTTCGTGTTCTACGAATAGGTGATGTTGTCAAAGGCGGCCAATGGTCATATGTGATAACATTAGAAACTGAGTCACAGTGGCTTAGATGCAAAGCAAAAGAGAGTGCCCCAGAGGAGAGTGAGTCACACAGAACTGCCCTTTGGAGAGCGTCAGCAACACTGTGAGATTCTCTTTAACCACCTCAAATAGCATCACACTTACCTGGAAATTGATATAATATGAAGGTTGCAGCCAAGAGCCAAGAATAGCAGCAGCAGTCTACTATGGATAGGGAGCACTGTACCAATGAACTGTCTTGGACCTGAAACGCTGTAGCAGAGCAGCTGAGAGCTTGGGCCCTGGGGCTGGGCAGCCTACATTACTACACATCCATCGTGTTTCACCAGTAAATCATTGCATCTCTTTTTTTTTAATTTTATTTATTTTTGTAATGTGTATGAGTGTACTGTCTGCATGTAGGTTTGTGCACCTGTGTCATGCAATGCCTTGGAGGTCAGAAGAGGGCGTCGGATTCCCCTGGAACTGGAGTTCTCCTGGAATTGAAGTTACAGACGGTTCTCAGCTGCCAATGTGCGTGCTGGGGATCAAACCCGGGTCCTCTGCAAGAGTGGTCGGTGCTCTTAACCTCTAGGCTATCTCTCCAGCCCCACATTGCATCTCTTTTAACCCCAATTTTTATCATCTATCAAATGGAGATATTACCACCCACATTGTGCTACTTTAAGAGAGTATAGAGATGGCCCAGGCTGGTTGCTCACACCTTTAATCCCAGCACTCAGGAGGCAGAGGCAGAGGCAGAGGCAGAGGCTCATCTCTGTGAGTTCAAGGCCAGCCTGGTCTACCAAGTGAGTTTCAGGATGGCTGGGGCTGCAGGGAAACCCTGTCTCAAAAAGACAAAAAAAAAAAAAAAAAAGTATAGTCAATGTGTGTACAGGACAGACAACGATCCCTGGTATATAGTGAGCACTGAGCACTGTCTTCAAAATATGTCAGGGTTATAGCTCAGTAGGTAGAGTGCTTGCCTAGCACCATCAAAACACAGACACAGACAAACCCACAATGTTCTGGGTTCATCCACCACTGGACACATAGCAGAAGAGAAATGTAACTATCAAAGAGAGACAGATGGACAGGGCGACTCCCCCAGCTTGTCTGGCTATGTGGTGAGGGAGAAGATAGCTCAGTGGTGTGCCTTGGTGCTGTGCCTGACTGGGATGCCTGCCCTCCTATCACAGTGAGCCACCTGCAACCAGCAGCTCCAGAAGCTGAAATGAATGAGAAGGAAGCCTCAGCAGGTCTTCGGGCATTAGTGACTGGGAGGTAACGAGGGGGCGGGGCATTCACTCATTCTACTCAAAACATTTCTTAAGAAAGCCAGGCTACATTTGCATATGGCTCAAGCACATCAGCCACATTATCTTTTCCCACTAGCCTTTAGCTCAGAGAGTCTGTTATATTAAATTTTTAAAATGCATTGTCCCTGGCCCTCCACACCTGTGTAATTCCCAGACTGAGTCACCATCAGGCATTGGTCATGGGTAATACTCTTTTTTTGGGGGGTGGGTAATACTCTTATGTTTCTAGCTGGCCACACTGTTTCGGACCCCACTCAGGTCCCATGAATCCCTCCACCAGGTCCTGTGGTTTCTTGGCAGTGAACTGCTAATTCTCGGGTTTCGTGTGCCTTTTGGTTCGGCATCTTGGCAATGGCTTTCCTTCCTGTCCCGCTGGCATTTCCTGGCAGCCATTCTTGTTAAATTCATTGGCTTGTAGCAGCAGTAGAGTGTGGTGAATAAATGTGCAGGGCTTGAGCAGCAGTCTAAGGTCAAACCTGCTTTCAGTGCTCACCGGCTGTAAGTTTAGGCAAATTTTCCCAGTCTCCTCTACTCTCTTCCTCATCAAATGGGAATTGCTTGCATTTCTCAGCGAGGTTGAGGCAGGCGATAAAGTAGAGCTTTGCACATACCTGGCAGAACTGTGCTAGCTGAACCGGAGCTATTATTAGCAGGCAGAGGAGGGCAGGCCCTGCAGCTGCTCTTCTTAACCTCCTCCCGGCTTTCCCTCCTCCTACTCACCAGGTTCGGGATAATGATGACCAAAAGGCTGAATTCTGAGTGGAGCCCAGGTATATCTAAAATTACAAACCAGCTGCGACAAACTGTTATTTGCTGTTCTGCGGAGTAAGGTGGTCTGGGATGGTGTGGGAGTGGGGAGTGTCCTATCAGGTGTATTTGGTGGACAACACAGCAGAATCTCAGAGGCCAATGTTGATCTGAGGAAGCCACCCCCCCCCAGCAAAAAAGGAAGCAGTCAACCCTGGCAGTCTCCTGTGCTCGAACTGGATGACCTACATGGGCAGAGGATGGTCATGGTTGATGCTAAAATTTGTTTTGGGCACCAGGGAAACCAAACTCTCAACTGCTCATTATTCCACGTTTGCAAAACAAAACAAAACCAAACCCATCCAGCTGATGCCAACCCCCCGCCCCCGACTGCAAACAAGTTCACAGAAACAGTTACTACAACAAGAGCTGGGGCATTTGGTGACCTTTTCCAGGGCTGGAATGAGCTATACTTGGATTCCACGGAGAAGCAAAACAAAGAGACCTTCAGGGCCTCTGGCTGGAAGGAAAGCAGTCCTTATCTCTGAGGTCAGCCTTCTCTCTTCTGGGTTAATATCAAATGGAGGCCACAAAAGGGTCAACCGACTCCAGCTCATCTCACAGCACCGTTTGGGCTTTCCGGGCTGAAGGTTGAAGCCACTCTCTGCCAGTGGAACAGATTTTTCTCCCTAGAGTTCTCTAGGGCAGTTGGCCAAGAATCCCCTAAAAGTCCCACCGTACCAAGCACTACGTTTCATTCACCTTAGTGAAACTGGTGTCCTTAGTGAAACTGGAGTTCTACCTGAGTTGTATCTGTCTAAACCACCATGAAGCTTTTTGTTGACTATGAGGGTACAGAATGAAAGAGAAATTGGGGAGCCAAGAAAAAGCACCAATTTCTGAGGCTTTTTTGCTTGCATTTTTTTTCTATTGCTTTTGGTGCTGACAATTGAACTTGGGGCCTGAGTTCACTACTGAGCTCTGCCCCCAGACCCCCGCCCCCCCTTTTTGAGGAAAGGTTTCATATAGCCCTGGCTAGCCTCAATTCATTAAGTACCAAAGTAGACCTTGAACTGACCCTCCTGTCTCCACCTCCCAAGTGCAAAGCCGATAGGCATGCACTACCACACCAGCTGCCCCTTGACCTCATGATCAGATCTAATTCTGCACATGCAGGTATCTTATCTGCGCCCCGTCCAAGAAATCTGAATTCATCTGGATCAACTTCTCTGCTGAAATTTCTTTGATATTGGTCTCCAAACCCCCACCTCTGTGTTTGTGTGTGTGTGTGTGTGTGTGTGTGTGTGTGTGTGTGTGAGAGAGAGAGAGAGAGACAAGGTCTTACTATGTAACCCTGACTGGGCTAGAACTCACCATGTAGACCAGACTGGCCTTGAATTCACAAGTTCTGCCTGCCACTGCATCTTGAGTGCTGGCATCAAAGGCATGCACCATCATGCCCAGCTGTACCTACAGCTTTTGCACTAGTGCTGGGAATCTGAACTCAGGTCCCTGTGCTTGCTTGGCAAGCACCTTGCCAGCTGAACTATCTCCTCAGACCCCCTTCTATGTTTCTCTAGCTCCTCGGAAACTCCTGGAGGAGGGAAAATCAGCTCCATCACAATTGCAGAGCTCCAGGAAAGGAGTCAAGAGGGTTCATGGTGCCACAGTTCTGATCCTGTAGTTTTCTCTCCGCCAGCCAATGCCTCTGAATGAAGCTATACAAGAACATCCAGAAAAGTTTGGAGCCACTCTCTGGGAACTGTTTTCATGTGGTTAACCCTCAAGCCTAAGGGCCAGCACCAAGGGAGGGCTCAGGGTTGTAATTCAGAAGGACCACTACTACGGGAGGTTAGCACAGCCTACCAGATTCCTGCAGGTCTCTGAAGGCATTCAGAGAAGCAACCACGTGACCCAGCCCTCTCGGAGCTGTCCCCTCACCCCACTTTACTGGCTCAGGAATGCTGGCATCCAGACTGGAGCCATTAAAACCAGGTGGAGTGTGCGAATAGATAAGGTCCCTGGGCCTCCGGTTCCCACAGCCATAGAACATGCATTTGAGCCCAATAGAACCAAGAAAAGAATCTGAAGGAGCCATAGGGTCACCTTGTCCACAAGCTGCAGGTTAGAAATTGGCCATGTACCTTCCTAGGAATTTCTCCCTGGGGTAGAGGAGATATCTGCAGGACTCCCCTCCAGACTGGGAGATTTAAGAAGCTCTTTGCTAAAAGCATCAGCATTGGGAGTTGGGGCTTCCTGGGACTTCTCTTGAGTTACTCAGTCTCACCTTAGCTTTAGACCTGCAGTAGAACTGGAGCTTTGCAGGAGGAGAGTGGGATAGCCCTCTTCCCAGACACAGCCATTCCTGTACACACAGATTCATATTCTCTCTCTCTCTCTCTCTCTCTCAGCTGATATTGCCTAAGAAGGGAAAATCTTGCTACACCTATAATCCCAACACTCCTGGAAGGCTGAGGCCAGGCCAGAGGATGCAGAGTTCAAGGCCTGCCTGGGCTGAAGAGTGACTCAGAGAAAAAAAAAAGGATGGCCAGGTATGATGGTATATGCCTTTTATCCCAGCACTTGGGTGGCAGGGGCAGGTGGATCGCTATGAGTTACAGGCAGGTCGATTCTATGAATTCCAGGCCAGCCAGGGCTATATAGTGAGACCCTATCTCAAAAAGAGAAAAAAAAAAAAAAGGTTTTAGTTGATCATTTTTCATTTTGTTTTTCAGGGTGTGTATAGGAGCCTCAAAAAGAAGAAGGAAACACAGAGGGTTTGCTGTTGATACTGCATAGAGGAACTTCTGTAAACTCTTTGTCTAAGAGAGGGATCCTGACTTTCCGTCTCTGAAAGATTCCTGGAATTTGATTTAAGTGAGCAGAAAATCCTGCCTCATGCCCTCCTCTCTTGCCCTCCAGGGATTCTGATCTTCAATGCCTGCCTCTTACACACACATACCTAACACCCAATGTGTCTTAACCCCAGAAGCTGAAAGTCTTGTGAAATTCCATCAGAAAGTCATTGGCTGGAGGATGAGAAAACCGGAGAGCAGCGAGGTTGCAGAGAAGCTGTGACTAATCACACTAACTGTGCTAAGGCTGTTAGCGTGGAGGCACTGGGCCGTCGCAGGAAACTGGAGCATCACAGCACTCTGGGGAGGAGGTACTACAGGCATCCCCATTTCACAACCCATAGCACAGAAGGCAGTCGAAGCAGGAGAATGCTTTAAGTTAGCAGCTCAATGGCAATATTCCATTTTGTTTTCAAAATAGGGTCTCCTGAATATCCCACACTGGCCTGGAGCTCACTATGTAGCCAGAGATGACACTGAACTTCTGATCCTCCTGCATCTACCTCCCTAGTGCTAGGATTACAGGTCTGTGCTAGCAAGCCTGATTTTATGTGGTGTTGTGGTGCTGCCACTCGAACCCAGGGTTTCATGCTTTCTAGGCAACACTCTACAAACTGAGCTACATCCCTAGCGTAGGATCCCAATCTCAGTTTTCTTCTTTATAAATTAGAGATAATAGTAGTTCCTAGAGATTCTGTGAAGACTAAGATAAGACACAAAGTGCTTAAGACAGTGTCAGGTACATCATCAATTTTGTTTTATGACCTCATTTGCTCTGCTGGGAGGCCACAGATCCGGAATGAGACTATAAGCCTAACCACTCAGTCTTTAGTTTCTGGTTGTGCAGGAAACGAGATTCTGGGAAGCCCAGGGTACTGTGACCTTGTGTCTCCTGCTCGTAGGTCGGGGGTTTCCTTCATGTACGGGTTGGACTACAGCTCCCACACCCTCTGACACATGTATGAGTCATGAACAATAAATCAACAGACACAACCTGTAGGTTTCCATCTGTCATCTAACTCTGCAATACCCAGGTTTCATGACGCAAAACCTTGCTTGGAGAAATGATTCTGAGAGGCTTTGCTGGAGCTCTGGATTCTGGTGTCCTGCCAGGCACTGCTTGAGGCAGTCTCTTTCTCTACCCTGGCCTTTTGGGCACCAGTCTTTTCCTTGAACAAGTCAATGAGCTCTTTCTTCAGCTGAATCATGCATCAGCAAGGGACGACATGGGCTTGGCTCACCACCTCCAATCAGTGAGATTGTTAGACTCCAGTCACTAGTGAGGCTGGCCCTTGCCCCACTGTGATGGCTTTTTCTTGGTCATTCTCCTGTGTTGTTTCCTCACCCTGGTAACAGTTTGTAAGGGGTTTCTGGGATTGGTGCTAAGGCAGTCACCCCCCAGTCCCACAGCCCCCATTAGGCAGTATGTCCTTGAGCTTAGGAAAGTAGGCTCAGAATTCAAGTTCATGTCGCTCACTGTTTAGCCAAGAGGCTTGAATACCACAAGTAACCCCTGCTCTAAATCTTTTCCCCACTGGTCTGTTTGGTCTAAGCTGTTACCAACATACCTTTGTGTTGTTATAACCCAACTCTGTCTTCCAGGCTGTCAGGACACATCTAGTTTACACCTGTTGTCCTGCCATAATTTTGTCTATTTTTGAGACAGTCTTCCTACAGCCCCCATCTAGCCTGGAGCTTGATAAAGTAGAACACGGTGGCCTCCACCTTACAGATATCTGCCTGCTTCTGCCTTTTGAACACTGGGATTAAAGGCCTACACCACTGCACCCAGCTGTCCTAGGATAATTTTAAAATTTGTTTTCAGGGGCTGGAGAGATGGCTCAGCGGTTAAGAGCACTGACTGCTCTTGTGGAGGACCAAAAAGTAAATAAATAAATAAATTTATTAATTAAAATAATTTGTTTTCAGTGTTTTCAAGGTTTTTTGAGATACAATCTCAACATAGGCTAGCCTTAAATTCCTGGTCCTCCTGTGTCTACCCAGAATGATTGGGCTATCAGGTGTGTTCCATTGCATATGCCTTCTGGCTAATTTAGAATAGGCCCTGCAGGGCGTGGTGGTGCACGCCTTTAATCCCGGCACTTCCCAGCACTCAGGAGGCAGAGGCAGGCAGAACTCTGTGAGTTCAAGGCCAGCCTGGTCTACAGCACAAGCTCCAGGCCAGCTGGGACTAAAGGGAGACCCTGTCTCAAAAATACCAAAAAAAAAAAAAAAAACAAAAAAAAAAAAAAGAACAGGCCCCTTTCTCCTCTAACTGTCTTTGGGTTATAGGAAATAAACTACTGATCCTCCTAATCTAATGCATTTTATCTCTGGGCAGGATTTTTGTTAACAAGCCCTTTGGAGGTAAAACATGAACTCTGCTCCTGGGCACCATATTTACTGGTTTATTTAAGCAAGGACAGAAAGGTACTTATGGGAACTTGGAAGGGAAGCTGCAGGTTTGCTTATCCAGTGTGTGAGTGTGTAGTGACGGAAGAAGGGGTAAGGACATGAGAGATGTCAGATCAACTGCACCTAGGACCTGAGTCAGACATGGCAGTGCATATAGGTAGAACCAGCTCCTGGGAGGTGGAAGCAGGAAGATTTTCTTGGGTTTCAGGCCGCTGGGGCGACAGTGAATTCCAGGTCAACCTTGGCTATGGAGTGAGAGCTGTGTCTCAAAAAAAAAGGAGAAGAGGAGGATGGCAGAAAAAGAGGAGAAGGAGGGAAGAAGGATGGAGGAGGAGAGGAGAGAGGAGGAGGAGGAGGAGGAGGATGAGCGGAGGAGGAGAGGAGGAGGGAGGAGGAAGCGAAGAGGAGGAACCAGAGTTGAGGGACTTGTGTCCTTAGGTCCCATGTTTGAAGCCAGGGAGGCTTCAGATGCTGTTCTGTTTTATCGACGGCTCCTGGGCTTCTCTCCAGAATTGCAGTGGTCTGTGGATTCTTGCCAGATTTCCCAGAAGACCGATGGTTTCCTAAGAGCAAAGACTGGATATTACACAGATTTCTGTCCCCAGTATCCAACCCCATACTTGTCACATAGGAAGTGCTAATCAACATCTTTTCCTAAATGAATGAATAATCATTAAAAAGGCTTACCTGGCAGGCTGGCACATGCCCAGAAGCCCTTGGGAAGTGGAGGAGAACCCGAAGTTCAAAGACATCTTTAGCCACATAGTGAATTTTGAAAGCCAGCCCAGGCTACATGAGCCCTGTCTCAAAAACCAATAACAAATTGGAGGCTTCATGTCTTTATCTGTAAAAGGGAAAACCTAGCCTTTTAGGTTGTTCTGAGGCATTTGAGAGAATTACATAAGCACATGATTAGGTAAATTACCAATTTGTTGTTAAAAAAAAAACACTTACATGCTATTGTTCATTATTTAATCATCCTCAGCTTGGGGGTAGAAGCCCAGCACTTGAAAGTAAAGGCAGGAGAATTAGCCTCAGCTACACATTGCGTTCAAGGTCTGGGCTACATGAAAACTTGTCTCTAACTAACTAGCTAGCTAAATAACCGATCAACTACAAAAATAAGTAAATAATAAATAAATCACAATGCATAACCATTGCAAGACTATTATTATTTCTGCAGTACTGGGATTCAAAACCTGGGCCCATGTCATTCTGGGCAAGGACTCTTACTTCTGAGCTATATTTCCAGCCCTGCAATGAAGCTTTTGTTTTAAAAATATGTGTAAATTTGTGTGCATTTAGGATAAAATTCATAATACTTTTTTTTTTTCTTGAGATGGAGTCTCACTATGTAATCCGGGTGGCCTTGGGTACTCACTATGCAGGTCCAGGGTGTCCTTGAACTTTGTTGGCTTCACTCTTGTGAGTGCTAGTACTTTACACATGTGCCATTATGCCCAGGGAAATAGATTTCTTTCTTTCTTTTTGTTTGGTCTTTTTGAGGAACAAGGTCTCCCTGTAGCCCCAGCTTTGGCCTGGAACTCATCTGTAGACCTGGCTGGCCTTGAACTCACAGAGTTCTTGCCTGCCTCTGCCTCCCAAGTGCTGGGATTAAAGGGCATGCACCACCATGCCCAGCTTCTTTAACTCGTTTAAACTAATTTTTATTTTTTATTGTATGTGTTATGTGTGGTGTGGTGTGTGTTTGTGTGTGTGTGTGTGAGAGAGGAGAGAGCAGAGGAGGAGAGAGAGCGAGAGAGGAGACCAAGCACTCATGTGAAGTCAGGGAACAACTTTCAGGAGTCAGTTCTCTCCCTCCATAGTGGGTTCTAGACTTGAGTTCAGCTCATCTGATTTTGTGAAGCAACAGTTTAACCACTGAGCCATTTTGCTAGCCCAGCAAAATATATTTCTTACTTTGGGTTGAAGTAAAGCAAAGCTTGAGAGATATTCTTACTAAAAATTCTAGGGATAATCTAGAAAATGAATACTCAGATGGAACATTTCATATATGAAACCAAACAAGAAAAAAAAATAAGAGACATTAAAAAGAATAAACAAGCACACAGAAATTCTCTGAAGAGTGCATACAAAGAGGTCAGAAAGTTAATTGTTTTCTTCCAAATTGGTTTCGATTTTAGTTTTGTCAATGGGACCACAAATCAAATCATGCAAAGACTTTAAAGCCCCCCACCCCCAAGATTGGGAAAGCTTGAGGGAGGGGGGGAAGAATAAGGGCTTTATCCCTGCAAACTGATACAGTTCCAGTTTTCCAAAAATGTCATGTCTGGATGATAGTCAACAAAGAAATGTTTCTTCTTTTTTTTGGGGGGGGTCTTTTCNAAAAAAAAAAAAAAAAAAAAAAAGAACAGGCCCCTTTCTCCTCTAAACTGTCTTGGTTTAGGGAATAAACTACTGATCCTCCTAATCTTAATGCATTTGATCTCTGGGAGATTCTTGTTAACAAGCACTTTGGAGGTAAAACATGAACTCTGCTCCTGGGCACCATATTTACTGGTTTATTTAAGCAAGGACAGAAAGGTACTTATGGGAACTTGGAAGGGAAGCTGCAGGTTTGCTTATCCAGTGTGTGAGTGTGTAGTGACGGAAGAAGGGGTAAGGACATGAGAGATGTCAGATCAACTGCACCTAGGACCTGAGTCAGACATGGCAGTGCATATAGGTAGAACCAGCTCCTGGGAGGTGGAAGCAGGAAGATTTCTATGAGTTCCAGAGCAGCTGGGGCGACAGTGAATTCCAGGTCAACCTTGGCTATGGAGTGAGATTGTGTCTCAAAAAAAGGAGAAGAGGAGGAGGAAGAAGAGGAGAAGGAGGAAGAGGAGGAGGGGGAGGAGGAGGAGGAGGAGGAGGAGGAGGAGGAGGAGGAGGAGGAAGAGGAGGAACAGAGTTGAGACTTGTGTCCTTAGGTCCCATGTGAAGCCAGGCTGGTCAGATGCTGTCTGTTTATCGAGGCTCCTGGGCTTCTCTCCAGAATTGCAGTGGTCTGTGGATCTTGCCAGATTTCCCAGAAGACCGTAGGTTTCCTAAGAGCAAAGACTGGATATTACACAGATTTCTGTCCCCAGTATCCAACCCCATACTTGTCACATAGGAAGTGCTAATCAACATCTTTTCCTAAATGAATGAATAATCATTAAAAAGGCTTACCTGGCAGGCGGCACATGCCCAGAAGCCCTTGGGAAGTGGAGGAAGAACCCGAAGTTCAAAGACATCTTTAGCCACATAGTGAATTTGAAGCCAGCCCAGGCTACATGAGCCCTGTCTCAAATAACCAATAACAAATTGGAGGCTTCATGTCTTTATCTGTAAAAGGGAAAACCTAGCCTTTTAGGTTGTTCTGAGGCATTGAGAGAATTTACATAAGCACATGATTAGTAAATTACCAATTTGTGTTAAAAAAAAAAACTTACATGCTATTGTTCATTATTTAATCATCCTCAGCTTGGGGTAGTAGTAAAGCCCAGCACTTGAAAGTAAAGGCAGGAGAATTAGCCTCAGCTACACATTGCGTTCAAGGTCTGGGCTACATGAAAACTTGTCTCTAACTAACTAGCTAGCTAAATAACCGATCAACTACAAAAATAAGTAAATAATAAATAAATCACAATGCATAACCCATTGCAAGACTATTATTATTTCTGCAGTACTGGGATTCAAACCTGGGCCCATGTGCATTCTGGGCAAGGACTCTACTTCTGAGCTATATTTCCAGCCCTGCAATGAAGCTTTTGTTTTAAAAATATGTGTAAATTTGTGTGCATTTAGGATAAAATTCATAATACTTTTTTTTTTTCTTGAGATGGAGTCTCACTATGTAATCCTGGGTGGCCTGGTACTCACTATGCAGTCCAGGGTGTCCTTGAACTTGTGGCTTCACTCTTGTGAGTGCTAGTACTTCACACATGTGCCATTATGCCCAGGGAAATAGATTTCTTTCTTTCTTTTTGTTTGGTCTTTTTGAGACAAGGTCTCCCTGTAGCCCCAGCTGGCCTGGAACTCACTCTGTAGACCTGGCTGGCCTTGAACTCACAGAGATCTGCCTGCCTCTGCCTCCCAAGTGCTGGGATTAAAGGCATGCACCACCATGCCCAGCTCTTTAATCGTTTTTAAACTAATTTTATTATTATTTTATTGTATGTGTATGTGTGGTGTGTGTGTGTGTGTGTGTGAGAGAGAGAGAGAGAGAGAGAGAGAGAGAGAGAGACCAAGCACTCATGTGGAAGTCAGAGGACAACTTTCAGGAGTCAGTTCTCTCCCTCCATAGTGGGTTCTAAGACTTGAGTTCAGATCATCTGATTTGTGAAGCAAATGCTTTTAACCACTGAGCCATTTTGCTAGCCCCAGCAAAATATATTTCTTACTTTGGGTTGAAGTAAAGCAAAGCTTGAGAGATATTCTTACTAAAAATTCTAGGGATAATCTAGAAAATGAATACTCAGATGGAACATTTCATATATGAAACCAAAACAAGAAAAAAACATAAGAGACATTAAAAAGAATAAACAAGCACACAGAAATTCTCTGAAGAGTGCATACAAAGAGGTCAGAAAGTTAATTGTTTTCTTCCAAATTGGTTTCGATTTTAGTTTTGTCAATGGGACCACAAATCAAATCATGCAAAGACTTTAAAGCCCCCCACCCCCAAGATTGGGAAAGCTTGAGGGAGGGGGGGAAGAATAAGGGCTTTATCCCTGCAAACTGATACAGTTCCAGTTTTCCAAAAATGTCATGTCTGGATGATAGTCAACAAAGAAATGTTTCTTCTTTTTTTTGGGGGGGGGTCTTTTCGAGACAGGGTCTCCCTGTAGCCCCAGCTGTCCTGGAACTCACTCTGTAGACCAGGCTGGCCTTGAACTCACAAAGATCTGCCTGCCTCTGCCTCCTAAGTGCTAGGATTAAAGGCGTGCACCATCAAGCCCAACCAAGAAATGTTTCTTCTAAAGAGGGCTTTTAAGATCCAAGGCTATGCAGCTTTTCAGTTGCTTTTTCATCACAGACTTCCTCTGAAGGAGGGTGTCATTGTATGTATATCATCATAGTGTATCAAGAACAAGAAGACTTCTGAGAGGATCTGAGTTCATTCTTGAGTTTTGTTCCTCAAAGTTTAAAACTCTCCTTCTGGGGGCTTTAAAAGCCCTCAAAACAAAGGCCATTTGCCTATAACTTTGGGTGCACATAAGAAATGGACAGTAAGCTGAAGATGCTAAAACCTATGATATATGTAACATGCATATTGCATATTTTGGAGTGATGCATATTGGAAGGAATAACAAACAACAACAGAAAAAAGACTAGGTCAAAAGAACTGACTGAAAGCGTGAAACTTCCTGCTTGAAAACAGTAAACTTCTGCATCGAGAATTTTGGAGAGACTGAGAAAAAGATAAAAAAAACATGTTTGGCAGAATGCATGAGCTCTGGTGGGGTGGGGGGGCAGGGGGGACACAGTCTAGATTGATTTGTAATGTAATTTTGTATGAAATCTACAGAGCTTCAATAAAACATTGGCTTTGAAAAAAAAAAAAAAAGAAATGGACGGTAAGACCCTATTGCTGAAGATACATTGTGACAAGAACATGAAAAAAAAATTATGCTGAGACCCTGCACTGCAATCAACATTGATCTTCATGGTGTCAGACAGCACTATACAAACTGCTAGAAAGAAAGGTCTCTGAAGCTTCACAAAAGACTTTTCTGTACATTTTTACAAGCCAAGAAGATTTAGTGCAATAGTGGAAGCCTGATAAATGACACCTGGGAAGAAAAAAAAAAATCTCAATTCAAAACTATGGCCCACTCTCTGGCCCACTCTCTGACACATGGCTGATACTGTAGCCTTGGCGCATCCTAATGTCAGGAGACTCTATTGACCACATATAGAAAGCTATTGCCAGCCGGTATTGCCAGTGCACACATTTATCCAGCACTGGGGAGCAGAGGCAGGCAGATCTCTGTTGAGTTCAAGGCCAGCCTGGTTCTAGCAGAGCGATCTCCAGGCCAGCTGGGTACAGGAGACCCTGTCTCAAAAACACCAAAAAAAAAAAAAAAAAAGAAAGAAAGAAAGAAAGAAAGAAAGAAAGAGAAAACCATTGCTATCCCTTTGTCAAAGAGTTATAATGCCCCAACCAAAATACTATCCATCCATATGTATCTGTGCCCATAGAGTAACTTCTTATAATATTTAATATTTGTTACTATTTGTGCTTTATTACTATAATTAAAAGGAGACTGCTAAATGACCCACCAATCCATTGCAAATAGAACTTGGACAGTGCCAGGAATTTGATCTGTCACCTCAGAAAAAAAAAGTTGATCTTCTATCTCTCACTCTCTTTTACTCTCCCCTCCAAAGTCCAGTGACTCTTGTAGAAGAGTCAAGGAGGGGGGGATGAATTGTGAGATCGTAGCAAAAATGGAGTGGATTTTTTTTTCCTCTCTCTTTTTTTTTTTGGTATTTTATTTGATCAACATGTTTGTGTAAGCAATCCTCTTCAACTGGACATGGGGACCCTGGGTTGTACAAAAACTGAACTCAGATGTTAACTAATTTGGTTTATATGGACACTCTATGTTTATTGCCTATGTGTACTTACTGGTCAAATAAAAACAAACAAATAAAAACTCTCCCTTTTCAAAGCCATGCCTCTCTAAGACATGGAATCTGGATTCCCAGTTTGCAGACAAATCTTGACTTCAGACTATGAATCACATTGACCAATGCAATAATCTGCTTTGATGATTTTACAGGTAAACTGGGCCTTGAATTCTAGCCTCTGCTGCCATCACTAAAGATAAATTTCTCTATCCCTTTTCAAGATGATACATGCATTGATACAAAGTCCACATTAAGTGATGCTAAAATTATTAGGAGTTTCTCTTTGTGTGAACCATGTGCTGGACCCTTTGCATCTTTTTTTTTTTTGAGACAGGGTCTCTCCATAGCCCCAGCTGGCCTGGAGCTCACTATGTAGACCAGGCTGGCCTTGAACTCACAGAGATCCGCCTGCCTCTGCCTCCCGAGTGCAGGGATTAAAGGCATGTGCCACTACACCTGACCCAGTGAAATTACTAGAGCAGAGACTTACCATAGGCATGGTGGCACATGCCTGTTATCCCAGCACTTAGAAGACTGATGACATAGGAGGATTAGGAAGCCAGGGGCAGCTGTGCCTACACGGTGAGTTTGAGGCCAGCCTATGGCAAGTTTGAGGGTAGCTTTAGCTATATGAGACCCTGTCAAGAAGAGAAAGAAAGAGAGAGAGAGAAGAGAGAGCAAGGAGGGGAAGGGAAGGAGAGCAAAGGTGTAGTGGAATCCATGAGATGGTCCTAAGGATCATAAATTAAACCAGGCAGGTGACACATGCCTGTAATCCCAGGACCCAGGAAGGCAGAGGCAAGAAAACAGGAAGTTTAAGATCAACTCAGGGCTAGAGTGCTCTTGCAGAGGGCCGGGGTTCGATTTCCAGCACCCACATGGCAGCTAAGAACCGTCTTTAACTCTAGTTCCAGGGGAATCTGACACCCTCTTCTGACCTTCACGGCATTGTACGACACGGGTGCACCAAAGCACCAACCTACATGCAGACAGTACACCTATACACATAAAAAATAACAAATTAAAAAAAATAAATAAATAGGGGCTAGAGAGATGGCCTAGCGGTTAAGAGCACCAACCGCTCTTACAGAGGACCCGGGTTCGATCCCCAGCACCCACATGGCTGCCGAGAACCGTCTGAAACTCCAATTCCAGAACTCCAGTTCCAGGGGAATCCGACACCCTCTTCTGACCTCCGCAGCATTGCACGACACGGGTGCACAGACCTGCATGCAGACAGTACATTCATACACATACAGAAATAAATAAAAATTTAAAAAAAATTAAAAAAATAAATAAATGATCAACCCAATCTAAGTTATAAGACCTTGTCTTTTTGAGACAGGGTCTCCCTGTAGACCCAGCTGGCCCGGAACTCCCCATGTAGACCAGACTGGCCTTGAACTCACAGAGATCTGTCTCTGCCTCCCAAGTGCTAGGACTAAAGGGGTGCACCACCATGCCCAGCTAAGACCCTGTCTTAGAAAAAAAAAATAGGGGCTGGAGAGATGGTTCAGTGGTTAAGAGCACTGACTGCTCTTGCAGAGGACCTGGTTCAAGTCTCACATCCCGCTTGTTGGCTAACAATGGTCCATATGCATTAAAAATAATACATAAAAATTCTTTTTGGTATCTTTGAGACAGGGTCTCCCTGTAGTCCCAGATGGCCTGAATATATATATATATATTTTTTTTTTATTATATGCTTATGAGTGTATTGCCTGCATGTATATAAGTGCATCTGTGTCATGCAATGCCCACAGAGCTTAGCAGAGGGATTCAGATCCCCTGGAACTGGAGTTACAGACAGTTGTTAGCCACCATGTAGATGCTGGGAATCGAACCCTGATCCTCTGCAAGAACAGTCAGTGCTCTTAACAGTTAAGCCATCTCTCCAGCCCACAAAATGTTTTAAGAAAGAAAATGGAGCAGCCATGGTGACACATTGCTGTAATCTCAGGATTTGGGAGGCAGAAGCAGGTGGATTTCTGTGAGTTCAAGGCCAGCCTGGTCTACATATTGAGTTCCTGCCCAGCTGGGGCTACAGGGACCTCTCTCAGAAGTACACATATTACCCTGTCTAGATAGTTTACATAAAGGATTTAACACCAAATACAGCAATAGGCTCCAGTGTTACTAATACCATTACCTATCGGTATCATGGTAGCTGTGATCACTACAGTAATACTGTTTAACCACATTTCTTCTAACCCACAAACCCTCAGTGCTGCTCCTGGGACTTACTGAGGTTGAGCCCTGTTGCAGCAAATGAGCTTCCAACCTGGCTTCTCCTTTTCAGAGCCACCCTTATAATCTGAAGTGTTAGTTAATCTCTAAATTATATAAGGAGCTCCCCCATGTGCTTTTTGGTGGGAAGGAGGGGGTAGTGTTCTCTAGCTTGCTCTTAGTTTGTATAACACTTCTCTTTCAGAGTTGAGAAAGAAGCCACGTGGTCTGGCAACAGCAGCTGGAGGAAGGAATGGTGATTCAGCAAGACTGCAAGAACAGTGCCGGGTAGTTCTGGGGAGCAGAACCCTCCCCCTCACACACACACACCCCACCCTAGACCATGAGGAAGCTGCATGGCCAAAATAGGGAAGAAAAGCAAGCAGCCAGTGGTGGGATCTGATCGAGCTGTGCGAATGGCCCTGAGGTCTGGTGAACTGGTACATGTGTGTGACACTGCCCTAGCATTGACAGTTCCTGGGGAACTGAGCTAGCATACTTCAAAGTGGGAATGGGGCTGCAGAGTGCTGCCCATGGTTTAAACGTCATACACTCGGGAGGTGGAGGCAGGAAGAGCAAGACTTGAAGGCCAGCCTTGGCTACATAAAAGTTAGTTAGCAGGTTCTGTTCCCAGTACCCATATCAGGTGGCTCACAACTACCTGTAACTCCAGTTCCAGAGGATCCAATGCCTTCTGGCCTCTAGGATACCTGTACTCATGTGATAAACATAAACTCACACAGAAACACACATACACATAAATTATTATTATTATTATTATTATATTTTGTATTTTCGAGACAGGGTCTCCCTGTAGCCCCAGCTGTCCTGGAACTCACTCTGTAGACCAGGCTGGTCTTGGATTCACAGAGATCCAGCTGCCTCTGCCTCCCAAGTGCTGGGATTAAAGGCGTGTACCACCATGCCCAGCCATACACATAAATTAAAACGAAGTAAATCTTTTTTTGTTGTTTTGTTTTTTGAGATTAAAGACATGCATCAATCAATCTATTTATTTATTTATTTATTTATTTTTATTTATTTATTTTTTTTGGTCTTTTCGAGACAGGGTCTTCCTGTAGCCCCAGCTGTCCTGGAACTCACTCTGTAGACCAGGCTGGCCTTGAACTCACAAAGATCCGCCTGCCTCTGTCTCCTAAGTGCTAGGATTAAAGGCATGGTCCTAGCATTCTTTATTTTATTTTATCTATTTATTTTTTAATCAATCAATCTTAAGAAAAATTAGAGGACCAGGTATTCAAGGTCATCCTCAGCTAACCTAGCAAGTTCCAGGCAAGCCTGGGCTATGAGACCTCTCAAAAACAAAAGAAAAAAGAAGGAAAAGAAAAGAAGAGGGAGAAGGAGGAAGAGAAGGAAGAGGAGGAGGAGGAGGAGGAGGAGGAGGAGGAGGAGGAGGAGGAGGAAGCTGTGGCACATATTGAACAGAGTTGCTCAAAGTCTTAATTACCTACTAAAGGAAATCAAAAAGGAGGTGCTGGGGCTGGAGAGATAGCCTAGCAGTTAAAAGCACCGACCGCTCTTGCAGAGGACCCGGGTTCGATCCCCAGCACCCACATGGCGGCTAAGAACTGTCTGTAACTCTAATTCTAGGAGAACTCCAGTTCCAGGGGAATCTGAGAACCTCTTCTGACCTCCAAGGCATTACACGACACGGGTGCACAAACCTACATGCAGACAGTACATTCATACACATACAAAAATAAATAAATAAAAATATTTTAAAAAAAGGAGGTGCTGGGTGTGGTAGCACAGCCTTTAGTCTCATCACTGGGGAGGCAGAATCAAGCAGATCTCTTTGAGATCAAGGCCAGCCTGGTTACTTAGCAAGTTCCAGGCCAGCTGAGGGTACAGGAAGACCATATCTCAAACAAACAAATAAACAAATAAATAAAAACAACAAAAAAGTAAAAATTCAGGTGAATGTCATGGTACGCACAGAGTTGATTAATAAAAGCAATTGCAAAAATAAAATAAAAATAAAAGCAATTGCTTTCTCCACAGTCAGGATGTGCATGACTATTGGAAGCATTCATTCACTGAGGTAAATAGGAGACATTTATGGGGAACATATCAAAATCTCACAGCATTGAGGGGTGGTTTTCTCTCTGTTTCCTTTATCTCTGCCTGAGACAGCTACAGCTTTGCCTCCCCAAACTTACCTGTTTTCCTTTGCTTGGCTGTCCCACAGGAGGCAGCAATTACTCATCCTGGATCCTGCATCATGAGCACAAAGCAGCAGGTCTACAGCCAGCCTGCAGTGCAGACCTGGAATTCCATCTACTCAAAAAAAAAAAGATTATAAAAAAAACAAAAAAAAAAAAAAAAAAAAAAGACTAGCCTATACAAAAAATTTAGCAAAATCTTGCCTCAAGATTAAAAATTAGAGGCTGGGCGTGGTGGCACACACCTTTAATCCCAGTGCTCCGGAAGCAAATGCAGGCAGATCTCTGTGAGTTCAAGGCCATCTTGGCCCACATAGTGAGTTCTAGGCCAGCTGGAGCTATAGGGAGAGCCTGTTTCAGAAAAGACAAAAAAAAAGGCTGGGTGAGGTGGCTCAGCAGGTAAAGGCAGTTTGCTTTCAAGTCAGAGTTCAATCCTTGAGACCCACATGGTGAAAGAATAGATTCCTGCAAGTTGTCCTCTGGCCTCCACATGTGCACACATAAATAAATAAATAAATAAATAAATAAATAAATAAATAAATAAATAATTAAATAAATAAATAAACAAACAAATCTTTGAATTAAAAATGGACTGAGAAGTTGGGAGTGGTGGCACATACCTTTAATCTGAACACTTAAAAGGCCTGTAAATTCAAGTCCATCCTGATCTACACAGTAAGTTCCAGACCAGCTGGGGCTACAGGGAGACCCTGTCTCAAAAAAGACCACACACACACAAAAAAAAAATGGACTGAGGATGTAGCTCAATGGTTAACTTGCCTAGCATACATAAAACCCTGGGTTCAATCCCCAGGAACACACATACAAATTCTCTCTCTTTCTCTCTCTCAAAGACAATCTTCTATTTCCCATTGTCAATCTGACACACAAAATCCTATCCTTCAGGGAAAGATGAAGTAGCCTGGTTTCTCTGTTAAGAACCTGGCCATACAAGTTATTCCTGAATAAATAACTGGCTACCCCAGTGCCCCATCATGTGGACTCTTCTTCCCACCTCTCAAGTCACAGGAGCTCACCTGATCCAGTGGCTACATACCTAGGAGTGGTGGCAAGGGTGCTCAACTGCTGGGTGGTATGATTAGCTCATAATAAACTATTAATAGAAAAATACAAAAAAAAAAACAAACCAAACAACCAAAATCGCCTTTTATCCCAGCATCCAGGAGGCAGAGGCAGAGGCAGGTGGATCTCAGTGAGTTCAAGGCCAGCCTGGTCTATAGAGTGAGCTCCAGGCCAGCTGGGACTAAATACAAAAATACAAAAATACAAAAAAATACAAAATACACACACAAAAAAAGAAACTATTAATAGGGGCTGGAGAGAGGACCTGGGTTTGATTCCCAGCACCCACATGGCGCCTTGCCTAAGATCCACTTTAACTCCAGTTCCAGGGGAATCTGACACCCTCTTCTGCCCTCGTGGCATTGGACTACATGGGTGTACCAACCTACATGCAGACAGTACATTCATACACATAAGAAATAATAATAGGGGCTGGAGAGATGGCTCAGCAGTTAAGAGCACCAACTGCTCTTGCAGAGGACCTGGGTTCAATTCCCAGCACCCACATGGTGGCTAAGAACCATCTTTAACTCCAGTTCCAGGGGAATCCAATGCCCTCTTCTGACCTCCATGTCATTGTACGACACAGGTGCACGAACCTACATGCAGACAGTACACTCATACACACAAAAAATAATAAATAAATTAAAAAAAGAAATAATAATAATAATAATAATAAAGAAACTATTAATAAAGAGGGTATGCTTGCAATGATATATGACAGATTTCAGCTATAAGACAAGAATTTCCTAGCTAAAAGAAAAACCAAGCCCAGCGTGGTGGCACACGCCTTTAATCCTAGCACTGGGGAGGCAGAGGCAGGCAGATCTTTGTGAGTTCAAGGCCAGCCTGGTCTACAGAGTAAGTTCCAGGACAGCCAGAGCTACAGGGAGACCCTGTCTCAAAAAAAGACCAAAAAAAAAAAAAAAGAAAAAACCCAATTAAATTGTGTTGGGATCTGAAGATAGACACATATATCCACAATACACATCCAAAATAATTGTACTATAAAGTCAGCTATAGAGACAGGGTCTCCCTATAGCCCCAGCTGGTCTGGAACTCATCTGTAGACCAGGCTGGCCTTGAACTCACAGAGATCTGCCTGCCTCTGCCTCCCCAGTGCTGGGATTAATAGCATGTGCCACCACGCCTGGCACTAAAGACAGTTCTTTTTTTTTTTTTTTGGTCTTTTCGAGACAGGGTCTCCCTGTAGCCCCAGCTGTCCTGGAACTCATTCTGTAGACCAGGCTCGCTTGAAACCACAAAGATCTGCCTGCCTCTGCCTCCCAAGTGCTAGGATTAAGCGGGTGTGCCACCACGCCCGGCTAAGACAGTCTTTTTTTTAAAAAATATATATTTAGCCAGTTGTGGTGATCTAGCAACTTGGGAGGCAGAGGCAGGGGGATCTTGATAGTTTCAAGGCCGCCTGGTCTAAGCAGATGATTCTCAGTACAATCATACTCATTTCTCATCCAAATTTAGATGCATTTCCTTTTCCATGCCCCACCCACCCCCACCTGGTTCATGCACTCTGGCATACCAATGTCCTTGCATCTTTTTCTGAGTTTTTCAGAAAGTTTTCGTTTTTTAATTACGATTCTTTGTTTTTGTTTTGGGCAAATTCACTGTTTCAGAGTCATTTTTTTTCGTGCTTTTTTTTAGTTTCTTTGTCTCTATACTTCTATGTATTTTGGCATCTCATCTTCTACTCTATCTTATGCTATCTATCTACTATCTATCTAGCTAGCTATCTACATAACACACACACACACACACAATGAGTCCATAAGCAGCCACATCTTGTTTTGATCTACCTTCCGGTATGGCCTCCAAATACCAGCCTGGTAGTCCAACAATTGCCGTCTGTACTCTGAAGAGGCCTGAAACCCCAGTAGCTGCTCCGTCCACAAAGCGGCATGTCTCACCGAGTCCCCAATCTGGCATTACGATCTGGAGGATTCTTTTTGTTGTTGGGGTTTTGTGTTTTGTTTTGTGTGGTGTGTTTGTGTGTGTGTGTGGGTTGGGTGTGTGTTTTGGTTTGTGTTTTTTTTTTTTTTATTTTTGGTATTTTTTTTTTTTGAGACAGGGCTCCTCTAGCTCCGCTTTCCTGGAGCTATTGCTTTGTAGCCAGGCTGGCCTTGAACTCACAGACATCTGCCTGCCTTTGCCTCTAGTGCGGGATTAAAGGCATGCACCACCACATTAGGCAAACTAAGGAACAGTTCTTAGCTGCCCATGTGGGTGCTGAGGATCGAACCTGGGTCCTCTGCATCAGGCAGTAAGTGCTCTTAACCACGATCCCATCTCCAGCCCCTTGGGGGATTCTCGAAGAGACGTAAGTATCAGTCCCATATTGGAGAGTTTAAAAAAAAGGCTCACCATCTAATGCCAGGAAAGAGAGAGAGAGGAGAGCGAGCCGAGGGGGAGCGGAGCGGGAGAGGGAGAGCGAGGAGAGGGGAGAGAAAGAGAGACACAAGCCCTTTTGAGGAGGGGACCCCGGCCTCTTGCATAATTCCGAAACGCTGAGCTTATCATTTACCAGTTTCATCCACTAGGACAAGAATCAGGTCCTTGCTAGACCAGGCTTCCCATTTGAGCATGAGTCTCCTCATATGAGCTTTCCCTTTATAGACTGGGACACTGACTTAAGTCCCATTAGTGGAATCTCCAGACCTCCCTCACAGGAAGACTGGTGACTCACATTTGGCAGGTCCTTTTATTGATTTTTAAAAAGATTTATCTTGGGGCTGGAGAGATGTTCAGCGGTTAAGAGCACTGACTGCTCTTTGCAGAGTACCTGGGTTCGCTTCCCCAGCACCATCATGGAGCGTTAAGACAGTTTTTAATTTATTTATTATTTTTTATGTGTGAGTGTACTGTGTGCATGTAGGTTGGTGCACCCGTGTCATGCAATGCCTCGGAGGTCAGAAGAGGGCGTCGGATTCCCCTGGAACTGGAGTCAAAGACCGTTCTTAGCCGCCATGTGGGTGCTGGGAATCGAACCCGGGTCCTCTACAAGAGCAGTTGGTGCTCTTAACCACTAGGTGTGCGCCACCATGCCTGGCTAAGAACAGTTTTTTAGTGCTGGACATTGTTGTGAACACCTTTAGTCCCAGCACTGGGGAGGCAGAGGCAGGCAGATCTCTGTGAGTTCAAGGCCAGCCTAGTCTACATAGGGAGCTCTAGGCCAGCTGGGACTAAAGGGAGACCTTATCTCAAAAATACCAAGAAAAGAAAAAAGATTTTATTCTTTAAGTGTTCATGTGTGTCTGTGTATGGGTCTGTGCACATGTGAGTGCAGTTGCCCACAGAGTCCAGAAGAGCATTGGATCTCCTGGAGCTAGAGTTACTGGAGGTTTTTAGCCCTCTAACATGGGTGCTAGAAACTGAATTCAGCTCCTCTGACACAGTAGCAAATGCTTTTAACCTTTGAGTCATCTCTCTAGCGCAGATTCTCTGATTTTTATGGAGAAAGGTGGGAGATATCACGGGAACAGTGAGAAGAGGCAAGAACTGTAGAAATTAAATTTCAAGTACACTCTGAGAGGACAAACACTCCAGTGTGGCTGAGGAGGTTCGAGAGAGAGGAAAAGAAACTAGCATTAATCGACTGGGCTCCACTGCGTGCTGGATGTTTCTACAGGGAACCACGCTTAATCCTTTCCAACAGTCCTTGAGGCAGGATCTATTATCCCTGTTTTACCAAGGTGCACCAGAGCCAAAACCATTCTGTCCAGGATGCTGTAACAGGGATGAAGTGAAGGGCAGATGGCAGCCTGCCAGCCTCCTCAGGGATTTATGCCTGACTCCAAAGGTGCAGGGAGCTCATGTAAGATTCTGAGTAAGATGTTAGGTGTGAACTATAGAAAACTAATGTTGGCAGTAATGTGAGGATTAAATAAGTGTTCTGTCTCTGCTCTTCATTCATGTAAATATATATATATANTACAAAAGCGCTGGGCGTGGTGGCCCACACTTTAATCCCAGTGCTCCAGAAGCAAATGCAGGCAGATCTCTGTGAGTTCAAGGCCCTCCTGGCCTACATAGTGAGTTCTACCAGGCTGGGGCTATGTGAGACTCTGTTTCAGAAAAGACAAAAAAAAAAGGCTTGGGTGAGGTTGGCTCAGCAGGTAAAGGCACGTTGCTTTCAAGTCGGATTCACTCCTTGAGGACCAACATGGTGAAAGAATAGATTCCTGCAACGTGGTCCTCTGGCTTCAACATGTGCCACAATATAAATAAATAAATAAATAAATACCTAAATCAATAAATAACAAATAAATAAATAAAACAAAACAACTTTTGAATTTAAAAATGGACTGAGAAGTGGGAGGTTGGTGGCAACATCCCTTTAATCCTAGCAACACAGTAGGCAGAGACAGGCAGACCTCAGCGCAATCAAGGTCAGCCTGGTCTAAAAAGCAAGTTCCAGACCAGCTGGGGCTTACAGGGAGACCCTGTCTCAAATAAAAGACCACACCACACACCAAACAAAAATGGATGCGGAATGCTAGCTCATGTTAAAACTGCCTAGCATACACTAAAAACCCTGGGTTCCCATCCCCAGGACACAATAAGCAAAATTCTCTCTCTTCTCTCTCTCAAGGACAATTTCTATTTCCCTGTTCAATCTGCACACAAAATCCTATCCTTCAGGGAAAGATGAAGTAGCCTGGTTTCTCTGTTAAGAACCTGGCCATACAAGTTATTCCTGAATAAATAACTGGCTACCCCAGTGCCCCATCATGTGGACTCTTCTTCCCACCTCTCAAGTCACAGGAGCTCACCTGATCCAGTGGCTACATACCTAGGAGTGGTGGCAAGGGTGCTCAACTGCTGGGTGGTATGATTAGCTCATAATAAACTATTAATAGAAAAATACAAAAAAAAAAAAAACATAACAACCAAAATCGCCTTTTATCCCAGCATCCAGGAGGAGCGGGCATAGGCAGGTGATCTCCTGGGTCAAGGCCAGCCTGGTCTGTAGAGTTAGTTCCAGACCAGCCATAGTTAGACAATGAGATCTTGTTAAAAAAAAAAAAAAAAAAAAAAAAAAAAATTACACACACAAAAAAAGAAACTATTAATAGGGGCTGGAAGAGGACCTGGGTTTGACTTCCCATGCACCCCCATGGCGGCCTTGCCTAAGCCCACTTTAACTTCCAGTTCCAGGGGGAATCTGACACACCCTCCTCTGACCTCCAAAACATTTTTTCACATGGGCCCAGGTACCTGCACCCACACCCACACACAAAAAAAAATTCATACACATAAAGACATAATAATGGGGCTGGAGAGGATGGCTCAGCAGGTAAGAGACACCAACTGCTCTTGCAGAGGACTGGGTTCAATTCCCAGCACCCAACAGGTGGCTAAGAACCACTTTAACTCCAGTTCCCGGGGACTCCAATGCCGCTCTTCTGACCCCCGCGTCATTGTACGACACAGGTGCACGAACCAACATGCAAACAGTACACTAATACACACAAAAAATAATACCTAAATTAAAAAAAAGGAAATAATAATTAATCATAATAAATAAAGAAACTATTAATAAAGAGGGTATGCTTGCAATGATATATGACAGATTTCAGCTATAAGACAAGAATTTCCTAGCTAAAAGAAAAACCACGCCAGCGTTGTGGCACACGCTCTTTAATCCAGCACTGCGTGGGGAGGCAGTAGGGCAGGCAGATCCTTTTTGAGTCAAGGCCAGCCTGGTCTACAGAGTAAGTTCCGGACGCCACGCTACAGGGAGAACCCTGTCTCAAAAAAAAAACAGGACCAAAAAAAAAAAAAAAAAGGAAACAAAACCCAATAATATTGTGTTGGGTTCTGAAGATAGACCACATATATCACACAATACACATCACAAATAATTGTACTATAAAAGTCAGCTATAGAGACAGGGTTCCCTATAGCCCCAGCTGGTCTGGAAACTCATTGTTAGACAGGGATGGGGGCGGGCTCTTGAACTCACAGAGATCTGCCTGCCCCTGGCCTCCCCAGTGCTGGGATTAAATACGTGTGCACACACGGCTGGCACTTAAAGACAGTTCGTTTTTTTTTTTTTGGTCTTTTCGAGACAGGGTCATCCCTGTCGTCCCCCAGCTGTCCTGGAACTCCTCTGTCGACCAGGCTAGGCGCTTGAATCCACAAAGATCTGCCTGCTTCTGCCTCCCAACTGCTAGGATTAAGGCGGTGTGCCACCACGGGCACGCTAAGACAGTCTTTTTTTAAAAAATATATATTATAATAAGATTTGGTAACTATAGCACCTTGGGAGGCAGAGGCAGGGCGGACTCTTATGAGTTCAAGGCCAGCCTGGTCTACAGCGTGATTCCATACATCATACATCATTGCTCAACTCAAATTTAGATTCATTTCCTTTTCCATGCCACCCACCCACCTGAGTTCATTGCACTTCTGTCATACCATGTCTTGCATCTTTTCTGAGTCTTTTCCAAAGTTTTTATTCTTTATAAGCAAGTTCTTATTTGTTTGGTTCTTTGGGAAACTTTCCTGTTTCAGTCATTTTTTGTTCTTTTTGTTCCATTTTTTTTAACTTTTTTCTCCTTCTCTCTTTCTATCTCATCTATATGATCTATCTATCTATCTATCTTATTACTCTTCTATATATATTAGATATATTACACACACACACCACCAAAATGAGGTCCAGTAAGCACCACACTCTGTTTTGACTCTATCTTCCGTACTGGCCATCCCAAGATCCGCCTGGGTAGTCCAACAATTGCACGTCTGTACTCTGAAAGAGGCTGAAACCCAGTAGCTTGCTCAGTCCAAAAGCTGGCTGTCTAACACCAGTTCCCATCTGGAATTTAGATTTGGAGGATTCTTTTTGTTTGTTGTGTTGGTTTTGTTTTTGTTTTGTGTGTGTGTTTGTTGTGGTGTGTGTTGTGTTGTTGTTTTGGTTTGGTTTTTTTTTTTTTTTTTTTGGTTTTTATATTTTTTTTTTTTTTTGAGAACAGGGCTCCTCTAGTCTCAGCTTTTTCCTGGAGCTTTGTCTTTGTAGCCCAGGCTGGCCTTGAACTCACAGGACATCTGCCTGCTTTTGCCTCTAAGTTGGGGATTAAAGGCATGCACACACACTTAGCACTAAGAACAGTTTCTTAGCTGCCATGTGGGTGCTGGGGCATCGAACCTGGGGTCCTCTTGCATCAGGCAGTAGAGTGCTCTTAACCACGATCCCATCTCCAGCCCCCTTGGGGGATTCTCGAAGAGACATGTAGTATTCAGTCCATATTGGGGAGTTAAAAAACTGTGACTCACCATCTAATCCGGACCCGAAGGAGAGACGAGAGAGAGGATGGAGATGGAGGCGAGGAGAGGAAAAGAAACGGAGGGGAGAGGGAGAGGAGAGAGAGGGCAGAGAGAAAGAGAGACACAAGGCCTTTTGAGGAGGGGAGCCCCTGGCTCCTTTCAGCTAGCTTTCATTTACCGTGTTCATCCACCGTGAGGACAAGTCAGGTCTTGCTAGACCAGCTTCCCTTTGAAGCATGAGGCAGACTTTCCTCTTTATGACTGGACACTGACTTAAGTCCCATTAGTGGATCTCCAAGACCTCCCTACACAGGAAGACTGTTGACTCACATTTGCAGGTCCTATTTATTGATTTTTAAAAAGATTTATCTTTGGGGCTGGAGAGATGGCTCAGCGGTTAAGAGCACTGACTGCTCTTGCAGAAGACCTGGGTTCGATTCCCAGCACCCATATGGAGGTTAAGAACAGTTTTTTTTAATTTATTTCATTATTTTTTATGTGTGAGTTGTACTGTGTGCATGTAGGTTGGTGCACACACCGGGTGGAAATGCTCATAGAAGTGGGACCTGAGCGCGCAGGGGACGGTGCGGCGCCGGGCGCCTGCGGGTCGGGCGCACGGTGGCAGGGGCGGAGACCGCAGGGCCGCGCGTGCCGGATTGGGCCAAAGCACGCCCTTGCTAAGGGCGAGGGGACCCGCGAGGCGGGGCTGGCGAACCGCGGGCCGAGATCGTTAACTCGGGTTCAAAGGAGCCGTTGTGCTCTTAACCACTAGGGTTAGCGCACCATGCCTGGCTAGAAAGTTTTTTAGTGCTGGACATTGTTGTGAACAACCTTTAGTCCCAGCATGGGGGCAGGCGGCAGGCAGATCTCTGTGAGTTCAAGGCCAGCCTAGTCCATAGGAGCTCTAGGCCAGCTGGACTAACGGGAGACCTTATCTCAAAAATACCAAAGAAAGACAAAAGATTTTATTCTTTAAGTGTTCTATTGTGTGTCTGTGTATGGGTCTGTGCACATTGAGTGCAGGTGCCCACAGAGTCCAGAGAGCATTGGATCTCCTGGAGCTAGAGTTACTGGAGGTTTTTAGCCCTCTAACATGGGTGCTAGAAAACTTGAATTCAGCTCCTCTGACAAGTAGCAAATGCTTTTAACCTTTGAGTCATCTCTCTAGCGCAGATTCTCTGATTTTTATGGAGAAAGGTGGGAGATATCACGGGAACAGTGAGAAGAGGCAAGAACTGTAGAAATTAAATTTCAAGTACACTCTGAGAGGACAAACACTCCAGTGTGGCTGAGGAGGTTCGAGAGAGAGGAAAAGAAACTAGCATTAATCGACTGGGCTCCACTGCGTGCTGGATGTTTCTACAGGGAACCACGCTTAATCCTTTCCAACAGTCCTTGAGGCAGGATCTATTATCCCTGTTTTACCAAGGTGCACCAGAGCCAAAACCATTCTGTCCAGGATGCTGTAACAGGGATGAAGTGAAGGGCAGATGGCAGCCTGCCAGCCTCCTCAGGGATTTATGCCTGACTCCAAAGGTGCAGGGAGCTCATGTAAGATTCTGAGTATAAGTGTTAGGTGTGAAACTATAGAAAACTAAGTTGGCAGTAATGTGAGGATTAATAAGTGTTCTGTCTCTGCTCTTCTTCTGGTAAATATATATATTATATATATATCTTATTATATTATATATATATCTGTGTCGGGTAGTGACATGGCTTACACTTGCATGAACTTAAAGCAGCTGTGAATTCGAAGTTACAAAAGGCCTTCTCGCCGGGCATGGTGGCGCACGCCTTTAATCCTAGCACTTGGGAGGCAGAGGCAGGTGGATCTGGATCTTGAGTTCAAGGCCAGCCTGGTCTACAGAGTGAGTTCCAGGACAGCTGAGGCTATAGGGAGACCCTGTCTCAAAAAGACAAAACAAAACAAAACAAAACAAAACAAAAAAAAAAACAAAAGGCCTTCTCATGACTGGGTCTGTCAGCATACTGTTATGCAGTGGGGAAGGATTCACAAAGCCTGACTCCTTCCTGAGGATGTATATAATGGTTGCTAGGGGAAGGTTATTTTCTTTAGTAGTATAGCCAGAGGTAAATTGCCTGTGCTCCTGTTAGAAATCTTAGTGAAACTCACTGGGTCATCACAAAAAAGAACAAAAAGAAAAAGACATGAAGGAAAAGACAGGAAGGAGATCCACGGGAATAGAAGGACAAGGGAGAGTAATGGAGGGTGAATGTGATCAAAATACATTATATTCATGCCATAATGAAACCCATTATTGTGTAATTAATGTATGTTAATAAAATATTTTTCAAAATTTACTGTGGAGCCAGGGGTGTTAGTTCATATTTGTTATCTCAGAACTAGGGAGGCTGAGGCAGGAGGATTACCAGGAATTCAAGGCCAGCCTAGGCGACATAGCAAGATCCTATTAGAGAGGGGCGAGGGGAGGGAGGAGAAGGAAAAGAGAAAAATTCACTGTGGGCCAGATCATGTACCAAGCATTACATGAACAACGTTATACTTGAGCCAGCTGTGGTGGTGTATGCCTTTGATCCAGGCACTCAGGAGGCAGAAGCAGGTGAACCTCTGTCTGGATTACATATAGAGTTCTAGGCCGGCTGGGCTACAAGGAGACCCTGGCTCAAAAGACCAAAAATGAGGGTCTAGAGAGATGGCTCAGCGGTTAAGAGCACTGACTGTTCTTGCAGAAGATCTGGATTCAATTATCAGCACCCACATGGTGGGTAACAACCACCCATAACTCCAGTTCCAGGGGATCTGACATCCTCCTGAGTACTACACAACACAGGTGCACTTACATACATGCTGGCAATACATTCATATACATATAAATAAAATTAATAAAAATATATTTTAAAAAGACAAAAAATGAAAAGAAAGAAAAATGTTATATTTGCTAGCTTGTTAGGCCTGGCAGCACACACCTTTAATCCCAGAACTTCAGGGAGCAGAGGCAAGCAGCTCTCTAGTGAATTCAAGGCTAGCCTGGTTTACATAGTGAGTTCCAGACCAACCAGGGATACATAGTGAGATCTTGTTTCAAATTAAAACTAAGTTACACCTAACAGATATGACCCATAATCTCATGAACTTTACATTCTCTGTATATATGATAACAGTTTATATATGCCTTCTGTATATACTTTGTAATATATAAACAAACATGTACACATACATATACAGTTCTAAATTTTTAATCTTTAGCTCACAAACATATACAAGAACACTTCCCTATTTTTGTGTTTTTAAGCAGGGTCTCCTGTTTCTCTCTTCCTCCTGAGTGCTGGGATTAAAGGCATGCACTACCATGCCAGGCTAACACTTTCTATTTAAAAAAAATTACAGGGCACCTCTCTCTTGAGAACCTTGTGCCTTCTATAGAGTATGTACTACTAACCTCTCAGATGGCTCTCTTTCTTTTCTCTCTTTTTTGTCTTTTTTTTTTTTTGAAACAGTCTTCCTATAGCCCCAGCCAGCCTGGAACTTGCTATGTAGACTAGGCTGGTTTAAAAAAATTTTTTTTATTAATTTTTATTTATTTCTGTATGTGTATGAATGTACTTACTGTCTGCATGCAAGTCTGTGTACCCGTGTCGTGCAATGCTGCGGAGGTAAGAAGAGGGTCTCGGATTCCCCTGGAACTGGAGTTCTCCTGGAATTGGAGTTTCAGACGGCTCTCGGCCGCCATGTGGGTGCTGAGGATCGAACCCGGGTCCTCTGTAAGAGCGGTTGGCGCTCTTAACTGCTAGGCCATCTCTCCAGCCCTGACTAGGCTGGTTTTAAACTCACAGAGGCCTGCCTCTGCCTCCTGAGTGCTGGGATTAAAGGTGTACACCACCACAACCAGCCCTGGCTCTGCCTCTCATAATGCCTGTGCTTACATCTATATTAAAACATTGTTGGAGCCGGGCGTGGTGGCGCACGCCTTTAATCCTAGCACTTGGGAGGCAGAGGCAGGAGGATCCTTGTGAGTTCAGGGCCAGCCTGGTCTACAGAGTGAGTTCCAGGACAGCTGGGGCTACAGGGAGACCCTGTCTCAAAAAGACCAAAAAATCCCCCAAAAAACATTCTTGGGGCTGTAGAGATGGCTCAGCAGTTAAGAACACTTGCTGTTCTACCAGAGGACTGGGTTCGATTCCCAACACCCACATGGTGACTAACAACAGTCTGTAACTCCAGTTCCAGGGGACCTGACTCCTTCTTCTGACCTCTTCAGGTACTGCATAACACAGGTGCACTTTTATACATGCAGGCAAAACATTCATACACAGTGAAATTCCAGAAGGAGAGAATAAGTGAATGGAGCTTTAGTTTGCTCTTTTACAGTTAATGTTTGATTTCCATTTTTAAAAATCTTTAGAATATTTGGATGGGCTGACTAAACTCCAATAGTTGAATTTGTACTGAACAGCATCTGAGTTCAAATGCTTGACTGGATAGGACTTAGCATGTGTGGTGGAACTCATGAAGACTGGCTGAGGATTGGATAGGCATGGATGGGGGAGGGTATCAAACTTAAGAACTTGTATGAAATTACAATTAAAAATAAACAAAATCTTTGAGAAAAAAACAACATTCATACACATAAAATTAAAAAAAATAAAGAATTATTTTATTAAAAAACTTTTTTTTGTCTTTTTTGAGGCAGGGTCTCCCTGTAGCCCCAGCTGTCCTGGAGCTCGCTCTGTAGACCAGGCTGGCCTTGAACTCAGAAATCCACCTACCTCTACCTCCCAAGTGCTGGGATTAAAGGCGTGTGCCACCATGCCCAGATTCTTTTTTCTTTAATTTTTTTGTTTTATTTATTAATTAATTTATTTATTATTTTATGTGTATGAGTGTACTGTCTGCATGTAAGTAGGTGCTCCCTTGTCGTGCAATGCTATGGAGAACAGAAGAGGGTGTCAGATTCCCCTGGACCTGGAGTTAAAGACAGTTCCTGGGAATCGAATCTGAGTCCTCTGTAAGAGCAGTTGGTGCTCTTAACCGCTGAGCCATCTCTCCAGCCCCCTAAAATAACTTTCTTAATGAACTCCAACTTTGGGGCTGGATAAATAGCTCTGGTGGTAAAGCGATTGCCTCGTGTGCTAGATAAGCTTTAGTTGTCAACTTGACACACTCTGGGTAGAGGGAGCCTCAGTTTGGGAATTTCCTCTATGGGACTCGCCTACAGCCATGTCTGTGAGGCATTTTCTTGATTGTTGAGTAACATGGAAGAGCCCATCCCACTGTGGGGGGTGCCACAGGTGGCCCTGTGTTATATAAAAAAGCAGGCTGGGGCTGGAGAGATAGCCTAGCCGTTAAGAGCGCCGACTGCTCTTGCAGAGGATCTGGGTTCGATCCCCAGCACCCACATGGTGGCTGAGAACCATCTGAAACTCCAATTCCAGGAGAACTCCAGTTCCAGGGGAATCTGAGACCCTCTTCTGACCTCCACGGCATTGCACGACACTGGTGCACAAACCTACATGCAGACAGTACATTCATACACATACAAAAAATAAATAAAATTAAAAAAAAAGAATGTTAAAAAAAAAAAAAAAGAAGCAAGGCTATCCTACACTTGGGAGGCAGAGGCAGGCGGCATCTTGGGTTCAAAAGCCCAGCCCCAGGACAGCTGGGGCTACAGGGAGGACCTATCTCGAAAGAACCAAAAAAAAAAAAAAGAAAGCAGGCGAGCATGGGTTAGGGGACAAGCCAGTAAAGCAGTGTGTCCTCCATGGCCTGTGCCTCAGTTTCCTGCCTCCAGGTCCACTGACCTGAGATTGAAGCCCAGAACCCAGATAAGAGGCTGGGCTGGGTGGTATACACCTGGAGCCTAGCACCGAGGAGGAGAGACAGGAGCTCCTTGGATCTAGATGGGCAACCAGCAGAGCCCAAAGAGTTCCAGACAGTGAAAAAATAAAACAACAAAGACGAGGGGCTGGGAAGATGAGCTGAGCAGCTCAGATACTGCTGCCAAGCCTGGACAACCTGACTTGATCCCAGACCTACACAGTGGAAGGAGAGAACCAGCTCCCCAAAGTTGTCCTCTGACCCCCCCATGGGATATAGTACATATGCCCCCTACACACACCTCAGGCACAATAAATATGTAGTAATAACAAAGGTGAACAGCTCCTAAGAACTATACCAACGATTGACCTCTGGGCATTCACAAACACACAAACACATGTGCTTACCAATATGTACCCATGTGTACACACATGCACATACACACAAATAAGATAAGCCATTTGTGTTGGTGGACATCTTTAATCCCAGCAGCTGGGAAGCAGAAGTAGGCAGAACTCTATGAGTTCCAGGTCAGTCAGAGCTACAGAGTAAGACACCATGTCAAAATAAATAAATAAAACAGGGCATGGTGGCACACACCTTTAATCCCAGCACTTGGGAGGCAGAGGCAGGTGGATGTCTGTGAGTTCCAGGCCAGCCTAGTATACAGAGAGAGTTCCAGGACAGCTGGAGCTACAGGAAGACCCTGTCTCAAATAAATGAATGAATGAATGAATGAATAAATAAGTAAATAACATTCCTTAAAAAATCATTTATGAGCCAGGCGTGGTGGGGCAACCTTTAGCTGGCACTTGGAGGCAGAGGAAGGCGATCTTTGTGAGTTTCAAGTACAGCCTGGTTTACAGAGTGGGTTCCAGGACAGCTGGGGCAACAGGGAGACCCGTCCTCAAAAAACAAAAACAACAACAAAAATCACATTTATGGGTTGTAGGGTATAGCTCAATAGTAGAGCATATGTCTAACATGCAAAGGCTGTGAGTTCAATTTCCAGCACCATAAAATTTATTAGTTAAGGTTATATAGTATAATATAAAAATAAGCATATAAAACAATATATATTCTATATATTGATCAATATCTTTTGAGAGATATGATTTGCAGTTATTTTCTCTGATTCTGTACTGTGTCTTTTTTTTTTTTTGGTCTTTTCAAGACAGGGTCTCCCTGTAGCCCCAGCTGTCCTGGAACTCGCTCTATAGACCAGGCTGGCCTTAAACTCACAAAGATCCGCCTGCCTTTGTCTCCCAAGTGCTAGGATTAAAGGCGTGCGCCACCATGCCCTGCTGTACTGTGTCCTTTTACTCTGCTGATAGGTTTCTTTGGACTAAACTCAGGGTCTCATGCTTGTCAGGCAAGTAGTGAACCATATGTCCTCCAGCCCAGTGAGTTGTTTGAGAGAGGTGTTCAAGTATGCCAAGCTGGCCTTGAATTCAGTAGTCAAGGATGACCTTGAACTTCAGATCCTCTTCAATCCACCCTCTGGGTCCTAAGGTTATAGGCATCCATTTACTTTGCTTGGTTAATGCTGTGCTGGGACTCAAACCCAGGTCTTCAAGCATGTTGCCAACTGGACTATAGCCTCAGTCCCCTGATAGTTGCTTTTAAGGCACAATATTTTTTTATTTTATTTAATTATTTATGCTGTGCTGGGACTCAAACCCAGGTCTTCAAGCATGTTGCCAACTGGACTATAGCCTCAGTCCCCTGATAGTTGCTTTTAAGGCACAATATTTTTTTATTTTATTTAATTATTTATGCTGTGCTGGGACTCAAACGCAGGTCTTCAAGCATGTTGCCAACTGGACTATAGCCTCAGTCCCCTGAGAGTTGCTTTTAAGGCACAATATTTTTTTATTTTATTTATTTATTTATTTTTTATGTGTATGAATGTACTGTCTGCATGTAGGTTTGTGCACCCATGTCATTCGTGCAATGCCGTGGAGGTCAGAAGAGGGTGTCAGATTCCCCTGGAACTGGAGTTAAAGACAATTCTTAGCCTCCATTTGGGTGCTGGGGATTGAACCCGGGTCTTCTGCAAGAGCATTTGGTGCTGTTAACTGCTAGGCCATCTCTCCAGCCCTAGAGACTTTAATTTTAGAGAGGAAGATTAACATTAACCAGGTGCTTCTCTCTCATTCTCTCTCTCTCTCTCTCTCTCTCTCTCTCTCTCTCTCTCTCTCTCTCTCTCTCTCTCTCCATACTCATGGGAGTGACAGAAAGTTACCAGATGCTACAGGCACGAGCAAATTAGGGTGGAGAGGTGGTCATACGTCTGGCAGCTGGCTTAATCTCTTACTCATTTTTCAGAGCAATGATCTGGCAGGAGCATGATGGAGCTGGGACAAAGCCAGCTGTGTCTCCCCCCTCGGAAGCCTGGGAGAAGTTGGAAAGCAAACATCCCTAGGTCCCGTGGGCATGGTGGCGCACGCCTTTAATTCTAGCACTTGGGAGGCAGAGGCAGGCGGATCTTTGTGAGTTCAAGACCAGCCTGGTCTACAGAGTGAGCTCCAGGCCAGCTGGGTACACAAGGAGATCCTGTCTCGAAAAGACAAAAAAAAAAAAAAAAAAAAAAAACGCAGAGAGGCAGCAGCCAGCTTTCAGCTACTGCCAAGAGGGAGCAGATAGGTTGGATGTTAGGATGGCTTGCTCACCTTGAATGGGAATACCAGTAGGCTCTGCAAAGCCGTGTGAGGTGAAGTCATGGCACTTTGTGACATTATGTTAAGAACAGAAAAACAATCCTCCTGGGATCTGAGAACAATGCTGGAATTGAAGTAGGATGCTATGGGCATAGGATCTGGGCAGACAATAAAACAGTAACAGAGTACCAGGTCCAGCTACGAGTGTGGATAACCCATCAACCCATGAGCAAACCAGACAGCCTGAAGCAGAAGGTTGTGTTGGGGGTTAGAAAGCTGGTTCCCAGTCAGGTGTGGTGGTGCACACTTTTAATCCCAGCACTTGGGAGACAAAGGCAGGAGGATCTCTATGAGATCCAGGCCAGCCTGGTCTACATAGTGAGTTTTAGGCCAGCCTGTGGGTACAGGGAGACCCTGTCTCAAAAAGACCAAAAAGAGAAAGTTGGCTCCCAAGGGCGGGGCTGGGGTTTGAGTCAGCAGAGGAGGAGCTGATGAGACATGATTTGTAAGAATCAGGGTCAACGTGGTTTCTTATTGGTGGGAGGACAGGCGAACATAGCATCGAAGGAAGATTAGTGTGAGATGTACCCATGCAAATGAGTCGGGGCAGGAAAAACTGGACTTTCTTCAGTTTTTCAGCAATCCAAACTGACCTGCTGAGGGCTGCGATGGAGAAGAGATAACTTCAAAATAAGAACAGAGTGGAACTTGTCTAGAAAAAAAGAGTTAAATTCTCAAAATCAGCTGGGTATAGGGCTACACACCTATAATCCTAGCACTTAGAGGCTGAGGCGGGTTTGCAAGTTCAAGGCTAGCTTGGGCTACACAGTAAGACTTTTTTTTTTGTCTTTTCTAGACAGGCATGCGCCACCATGCCCTGCAGTTAAGTCTCTCCTTTTTTTTGGGGGGGGGGTGGCTGGAGAGATGGCCTAGAGGTTAAGAGCGCCGACCGCTCTTGCAGAGGACCGGGGTTCCATCCCCAGCACCCACATGGCGGCCGAGAACCGTCTAAAACTCCAATTCCAGGAGAACTCCAGTTCCAGGGGAATCCGACACCCTCTTCTGACCTCCGCGGCATTGCACGACACGGGTGCACAAAATTGCATGCAGACAGTACATTCATACACATACAGAAATAAATAAAATAAAAAAAAAAGACTCTCCTTTTTAAAACACCAAAACAGCTGGGCGTGGTGGTGTATGCCTTTATTTATTATTATTATTATTATTATTATTATTATTATTGTCTTTTTGAGACAGGGTCTCCCTGTAGCTCCGGCTGTCCTGGAAATCACTATGTAGACCAGGCTGGCCTTGAACTCACAAAGATCTGCCTGCCTCTGCCTCCCAAGTGCTAGGATTAAAGGTGTGCACCACTACACCCAGCCCTTATTATTTTTTATGTGTATGAGTGTAGTCTGCATGTAGGTTGGTGCACCATACAGGTGTTGTGCAATGCACATGGAGATCAGAAGAGGGTGTCAGATTCCCCTGTAACTGGAGTTAAAGACGGTTCTTAGCTGTCATGTGGGTGCTAGGAATCGAACCCGGGATCTCTGCAAGAGCAGTCGGTGCTCTTAACCACTGGCTGAGCCATGTCTCCAGCCCCCAGTGCACACCTTTAATCCTAGAACACAGGAGGCAGAGGCAGGCGGATCTTTGTGAGTTCAAGGCCAGCCTGATCTACAGAGTGAGTTCCAGGACAGCTGGGGCTACAGGGAGACCCTGTCTTGAAAAGACCAAAACAAAACAAAACAAAACACACCAAAACAAACAAATATAGACATAAATATTTGGCCATGTAGAATAACTATCTTCTTTCATTGATGGAAAAAAAACATAGTTTGAAACAACACAGAACATCCTAGAAGAGATATCTTAGAAGCAGTGGACATTCATGGCTGCACTTTAAGGAGAACAAAATGTATGAAACTCTTTCTGGAGTTATAGGCATTATCTTGCAAAGGCTTCTGTAAGAATGAGTGAATCTTCCACAGAGAGTAAGACTGAAACCTGGGAGGAGACAGTAGAGATTGAGAGATGGGAATTTTGGCTCCTATCATTTGATAGCAGTATGAGTTTGATCATTTACCAACCTTCTTCAGGTTTCAGGCTGCAGTCATAGCAAAGCTTGACAGACATCTGATCCCAAGTTCATTCACCCAGCCTCCGGTCCCGAATCGCTACAGGGTAGAGTCACTGGTTCTTTGCTACATGAGCCCTTCCATAGGGCACTTACACCAAGCAACCAGCTTCCCTTGAAGTGAGAGGATGGAGAAAAGGGACTTAGGACAAAGTTCTCATAACCTGATCTCAAATGATGACATCTCAACCCTTCTGGCAAATGTTATTCATTAGAAATAAACCAACATTCAAGGGGAAAAGGATGACATAAGAGCCAGTGAGAGCCGTGCATGGTGGCGCATGCCTTTAATCCCAGCACTCAGGAGGCAGAGGCAGGCGGATCTTTGTGAGTTCAAGGCCAGCCTGGTCTACAGAGTGAGTTCCAGGACAGCTGGTGCTACAGGGAGACCCTGTCTCGAAAAGACCAAAAAAAAAAAAAAAAAAAAAAAAAAGAGCCAGCGAGATGGCTCAGAGGATAAAGGCAACGGCCCTTGCTAAGCTTAAAGCCTGTGTTTTGATCTCCAGGACCCACATGATGGGAGTAAAGATCCAACTTTGGCAAAATGTCCTTTGTCTTTCATCTTGTAGACACATGTGCACACACTAAGTAAACAAAAGCAGAATTGTTAAAAAAGAAAAAAATCAATCACACAGGGTGTGAATACCAAAAAGGGTGGATCTGTTGAGAACATTTTAAAAGCTGCTGACATAATACCAAACAGTTGTATTAGTAGTCGACCATTTATTTTTTGAGAACCTGTCTCATGTAGCCCAGGCTGGCCTTGAACTCAATAGATAGATGAGTTTGGGATTCTGATTTTTCCTCCTGACAACTTCCAAATTATGGGATCATGGGCTATAGTGTGTGTGTGTGTGTGTGTGTGTGCATGTGTGTAAAACATGTGTGCTGGTGTGTGCCCATAAGGATTTGTACAGAGGCCAGAGAAGGTCATCTGGTGTCCTGGTCCCTCTCTGCTTTATTCCTCTGAGACATGATCTCTCACTGAACCTGGAGCCAGGCAGGTACCCAGGGAGCTCCATTCACGGATCCTCCTGTCTCTGCCTGAAGCCCCAGCACTGGAATTAGACACCTGTGCAGCCATGTCTGGCTTTTTACATGGATGGTGAGGATTTGAACTTGGGTCCTCATGCTTGTTGACCAAGTGCTGTTGTTACCCACTGAGCTCTCTCATGATTCCGGCTTATATTTTTGTTAATTTTACTAATGTGGAGAGCTTCCCTCCTGACTCTAGACCTCCCTACTTTCTTGCCCTGCATAGTCATCTGCGTGCTTAGGAGGAAGAGTATGGGTGAACTTCCACAAGTGGGTTTGGCAATTTGTCAAAGTATGAACAATGGCAGGAGAAGTCATAGGCTTTTCAGAACCAACGGCTTTTCTCCTGTGAGAAAGCTATCACTGTGGAACACATTGTCCTGTAATCTGTCCTGCAAATCTGGTTTATTCTCTGCAGCTGTTAGATCACCTAAGCTTTGGCCCAATCTAACCAGACTCCCGGAGATCAAGGTAACCAGATGTCAGGAACAAGCAGCAAGGAGATGGCCCTAAGTAATGCCAGTCTTTGGACGAATATTGAATTTGCTTTTCTGACCATGGTTCTTTGACAATTAAAGTTTAGCTCGTTATTTTACTGTGCTTGTATCAACCACATTTTGGATTCAAGTGCTCAATGGTCCTGTATTCCTCCTACCAGTTACAGTGCCTGGGCAGCGCAAGGCATGCTACAACACACACCCTCTCACATTCAATCAGCTCCCACTTTGAGTGGCTACTGGCAGTTGGAAATTTGATTTAGGACCCAATTTACTGTTAAGGCCATTGTTTTGTGTACAAAGAACAATGACCAAGGCTGTTTTTCTTCTGAAGCACTCTTGATTTTATACTATTAGAGTGTCCCTCATTTTCTATTCATCCACTTTCTTTGAATAGCAAACACTCTTTTCTTAGTAATTAAGGACAAAAATAAACATGAAACACCCTCCTGTTTTGTTTGGGGTGATTTTTTTCCCCCTGTGCTTTCTGGGGAGTGCACTGCCTTGCTGATGCTGAGCATGAACACTTAATACCAAGTTCCACTTCCAGACATGCAATACCCCAGCTTTGAACAGATCATTCCCATTTTATGATTGATATTTAAAGTATACTTTGAAAATACTACTCATTCTAGCCGGGCGTGATGGTGCACACCTTTAATCCTAGCACTTGGGAGGCAGAGGCAGGCGGATCTTTGTGAGTTCAAGTCCAGCCTGGTCTACAGAGTGAGTTCCAGGACAGCTGGGCCTACAGGGAGACCCTGTCTCAAAAAGACCAAAAAAAAAAACCAAAAATACTACTCGTTCTTCTCAAATTACACCCCAATTTGTTTTTTGTTACTACTATTATTGTGTGTGTTTGTGTGTGTGTGTGTGTGTGTGTGTGTATGTGTGTCTATGTATGCATATGTACCATGGTTTGTGTCTGTGGAAATAGCAGGACAATTTTTGAGGGTCAGTTCTCTCTTTCTACCTTGCTATTTTTATTTATTTATTTTTGTCTTTATGAGACAGGGTCTCCCTGTAGCCCCAGCTGTCCTGGAACTCTGTAGACCAGGCTGGCCCTGAACTCACAAAGATCTGCCTGCCTCTGCCTCCCAAGTGCTAGGATTAAAGGCATGCGCCACCACGCCTGGCTCCAGTTTGTTTTTAAGGCCAAGTCTCTCTTGCTGTTTCTCAGGAACCAGATACTCCAGACTCGCTGGACTCTGAGCTTCTGGGCCATCTCCTGCCCTTGTTTTCCATCTTGTATAGGAGTGTTATGATTACAAATGTGCCAAAACATCCAGTTTTTCTTGTGGGCTGCAGAGGTCAAACTTAGACTGTCAGACTTATGCAGCAAGCACCTTTACCTGCTGAGCCATCTTTCCAGCTCCTTGTTTTGTTTTTTAGAGATAGGGTTCCACACTAGCCAGGCTGAACTCACTATGTAGCCCTAATAGGCCTCAAACAAACAATAATCCCTCTGCCTCAGTCTCTTGAGTGCTGGGATTATGTGAACTGTCACGTCTAGCCAACACATTTTTCTTTCCTGTAAGTAGTTGATTTCCTCTGGGAAGAGGATGAGTCAATCGAATGGTGGAACGCCTTTAATTCCGGCATGCAGAGGCAGAGGCAGAGGCAGAGGCAGAGGCAGAGGCAGAGGCAGAGGCAGAGGCAGAGGAGGCAGAGGCAGAGGAGGCAGATGCAGAGGAGGCAGAGGCAGAGGCAGAGACAGAGGGAAGAGGATGAGTCAATTGAATGGTGGAACACCTTTAATTCCGGCACGCAGAGGCAGAGGCAGAGGCAGAGGCAGAGGCAGAGGCAGAGGCAGAGGCAGAGGAGGCCAGCCTGGTCTACATAGTGAGTTCCTGGACAGCTGGGGGCTAAAGACCAAAAAAAAAATCATCTTAATTTTAGTAAGGATAAATTTTTAGTAAGGATAAACAAAGAAATACAATTTGTTATTTTAGTATGAAACCACCAACTTTATAGTTAAAATATTGCTAAATTCTTTTGTACTATAGCTGAGGTTCTTGATTGAAACTTGATCCTGTGCATTAGATGACTGTGAGAGAGAGAGAGAGAAAGAGAAAGAGAAAAAACATTCAGGAGTAAATTCTCTCCTTGTACCACATGGGCATGGGGATCAAACTCAGGTCTCCAAGCTTGGCAGCAAGCACCTTCACAGGCTGAGCCATCTGACAGGTTTCTGATACCATTATTTTTATTTATTTATTTATTTATTTATTTATTTATTTATTTATTTATTTATTTTTGTATGTGTATGAATGTACTGTCCACATGTAGGTTTGTGCACCCGTGTCATGCAATGCCGCAGAGGTCAGAAGAGGATCTTGGATTCCCCTGGAACTGGAGTTCTCCTGGAATTGAAGTTACAGACGGTTCTCAGCCACCATGTGGGTGCTGGGGATCGAACCTGGGTCCTCTGCAAGAGCAGTCAGTGCTCTTAACCTCGAGGCTATCTCTCCAGCCCATCTGATACCATTATTAACAATCATTTAGGAGGCAAAATTAGTTCCTGTGACAGCACCTAGGCTACTTATTAAAGAATCTAGAGCAAAGCACAATTCAAGCTAGACAAGCTGGCTTTAGAGCTCCTATTTTCCAAGCCCTCCACCAAAAAAATGTAGGCTAGCTGCCAGTCAGCTGTTTTGAGCTAAGAGAGCTTTAGACCTATCTGGCTATGTATTATGCTACCCAACAAACAATACACTTGCTTTCAGACAATGCCTGGCAACAGAGTACAAATGAAGCTAATTTTTTTTTTTTTTTTTGGTGTTTTTGAGGCAGGGTCTCCCTTTAGTCCCAGCTGGCCTGGCGCTCACTCTGTAAACCAGGCTGGCCTTGAACTCACAGAGATCTGCCTGGCTCTGCCTCCTGAGTGCTAGGATTAAAGGTGTGCACCACCACGTCCCAAATGAAGTTAATTTTCTAAGGATTTCCTAACTTCCAAAAGAAGACAGAGCGGCATAACAAAAAGAACCTATGGGTCATGTCTAGTGATGACTCTAGTCATGTAAATTGCATTTAATTTCTAAAACTGGATTATCAATTTGGCTTCTTACGTAGATTTCTAAATAAGTCCTTCTAAATTGAGTAATTTGTTATTTCTTGAGGTAACAAAAGACGTCAGTGTATTGCTTATGACAGGCTTATCACAGAAACCATTCAGGTCACTCAGGAAAGCTAAAACACTGACCTACATCTAGTGACACACACAGCCACTGAAATAAAATAGGACATTTTTTAACTTCCTAAATGTAAGAGATGAATCTGAGTGCTATCTTCTTTTTCTGCCATGCATATCAGTCTACAGGTCAGATGTGGATCTGGGTGATGGCTGGTGCTAGGATACAGGGCACCTCCAGACTAGAATGCCATACAACCATATTGATCTGTATCTACATTTTGTATAAATAAATACATAATAATTAAACATAATAAAAATAAATTATTCCTTATTTGAGGCAAAAGCCAACCCAGATCAGCAAATAAAGGAGTGCCTGTTTATACTCACTTTACATATTCAGTTCAGAGGGAACAGTAGATAGTCTGAACTTTGTACTTGACAAAGTAATTTAGAAACATTTTACTTATTTTTACCAGACCATAAATACCACAGCATCCGATTAAAATTTTTTACATTTATTTAGTGTGTGTGTGTGTGTGTGTGTGTGTGTGTGTCTGTGTGTGCATGTGAGCACATCCATGGTGCACATGTGGAGATGAGAGGACTACTTGTGGGAGTTGGTTCTCTCCCTCCACTGTATGGGTCCTTGGTGGCAAGCATCTTTACTTCCTGAGCCATCCTGTAGGCTCTAGATTTTTGATAATTGAGTTGGGTTTTAGGAAGGTCACTGTACACAGGGATGGTAGCATTTGAAATATGGATTTATTAATTTTTGAGATATGGTCTCAGGTTGTCCATACTATCTCAAACTCACCATGGAGCCAACGACGATGATGAACAGTGTCTCCTATTGCCACCTACCAAGTCCTAAGATTACACAAGCAATACCAAGCCTGGCTGTCAAGGATTTCTGTTCATTTGTTTATTTATTTATTTATTTATTTATTTATTTATTTATTTATTTATTTACAGTGCTGAGGATCCACCCTTGGGGCTTGTACATGCTAAGTAAGCAGTGTTTTACCACCCAGCTGTACCAATGCTTCCAAATGTGAGTGCTTTATTCAAAATGTATTGTATTAGTCACTTTTCTGTTGCTGTGATAAAACCACCATGACCAAGGGAACTTGTAAAAGGAAGAGTTTATTTGAGCTTATGATTGATGGTTCCAGGGAATTAAAAGTCCGTTGTGGCCAGGAGGCATGGTGGCCGGGGCTGGAGCAGAAAACCAAGGTTCACATCCTCCAATGAGCACAGGAAGTAGAGAGACAGACTGGAGAGTGGAAGGCTTGTTAAACTCATTACGCCCGCCCCAGTGACATACTTCCTCCAGCATGGCCACACCTTCTAAGATCCCCCCAAAACAGTGCCACCAACTGGGGACCAAATGTCTGAATACTTAAGGCCTATGGGGGACATTCTCACTCAAACCACCACATTTATACATTTTGAATTTCTACATAGCAAAGAATACTCTGTAATTTACTTTAGTAATAAAAATTTGCATTTAAAACTCTCCTCCTCACGTACACTCCTCACTACACTCCTCAAGACGTACAAAGCAGTTGGGCGTAATGCATTTTGGAAACAACAACAACAGAAAAGACTTCATCAAAGAACTGACTGAAACAGTGAACTTCTGCTCAAAACAGTCAACTTCCCCATGGAAAATATTGAGAAAGACTAAGAGATGAAAAGCATGTTTGGCAGAATGCATGAGCTCTGGCGGGGTGGGGGAATGGGCGGGAACACAGGTCTAGATTTGTTAAAAATAAATAAATAAATAAATTTATGTGGGAAAAAAGAAAAATAAATAAATAAATAAGTAAATAAAATAAAATAAAACTCTCCTCCTCTCCCCTCCCTCTTTCCTTCCTTCTCTTCTTCCCTCCCTCTCTCCCCTCCCTCCCTCTTCCCCCCAGGTCTTGCTGTGTACTACTCTAGGCAATCTTCTTGCTACCACATCACCACCCAAGCTTTCTTTAAATACTTCCATTGTCTAGACAATGGAAGTTTATGTTTTATGTTACTATAAGAGTACCATAGGGGCTAGAGTGATGGCCTGGCGGCTGAGAGCACTGACTGCTCTTGCAGAGGACCCGGGTTCGATCCCCAGAGCCCACATGGCGGTTGAGAACCGTCTGTAACTCCAATTCCAGGAGAACTCCAGTTCCAGGGTGGTCCAAGACCCTCTTCTGACCTCCGCGGCATTGCACAACACGGGTGCACAGACCTACATGCAGACAGTGCATTCATGCACATACAAAAATAAATAAAATAAAAAAAAGAGTACTATAGACAATTTATAATGATGAGAAATTGATTGGCTTATGGTTCTATAGGCTGGGAAGTCCAAGACAGGGGCTGGGGGGGGGCGGGGGGGATCTGGTAGGGACATTCTTGCTGTGACATCTAATAAAAGGACAAAAAGAGATGGAGAGAACAAGAGGAAGGAGGTGGGGAGCTGAACTTGCTCTTTATAAGGAACTTCTTCCCCTTGTATTGGCATTCATGATTCATGTAGTCTCTCTCCCCTCATAACCTCATCATCTCTCATCACACCACACATCCTAATACTCTGGCATTAGGGGTTAAGATTCCAATTACTATTGGTCACATTTATGTATATGATTCCATGAGATTTCTAATAAAGACTGGTTTTATGCTAACCTATTATTATATTATTATTTGGCATTTTTGAGACAGGGTCTCCCTGTAGCCCCAGCTGGCCTGGAACTCGAATTGTAGACCTGGTTGGCCTTGAACTCACAGACATCCACCTGCCTCTGCCTCCCAAGTGCTGGGATTAAAGGCATGCGCCTCCTTGCCCGGGTACTAAAGTATTATTTTTGAGTGACTTACCTCTATCGGTTTACTCAATCTTCTTTTTTTTTTTTTAATCTATTGGCACCAAAGCAAATATGTTTGAATCAATGGATCAGGGTGATATAAGTGTGAATGTAATTATATGATTTTATCTCAGAGTATTTAATAATATTTTCATTGGCACTATCTGTGTATCTGTGTATGAGTAACCTGACTTGGCAAAACAACTCAAACCCCAAACCTGAAACACAATTAATATGCTGTTCTCATTAAATAGCTATCATTCTGTTAGTTATGTACTGTTGTCTGTTCTGATATAGTACAGTTTTCCAGGTTCTATTGTATTCATTTAAAGACAGCATTATTATGTGGCTACATAGTTTTAATGAAAGTTGCTGAATCTTTTATGGTGCAAGAATATTGGATTAGGCTCCAGTTCCGTACCCTGTACGCCAGGAGAGGTCAACATTCCTGATTTCACTTCAGAAGCTCCCCATTAGAATCTCTGCAACCTCTTCCCCTTCTACGTCACTGAGATTATGTAATGAAAGTCACAAATTTTAACTTCTCAGACTCCTTTCTCCATAAATGACTAGAACTGATTTTCAAACATTCTCCCTCCTAAAAAATTTTTTTTTCTTTTTGAGACAGGGTCTCCCTGTAGCTCCAGCTGGCCTAGAACTCACTATGTAGACCAGCCTGACCCCAAACTCACAGAGATCTGCCTGCCTCTGCCTCTGGAGTACTAAGATCAAAGATGTGTTCTATCTGGGCGTGGTGGTGCACGCCTTTAATCCCAGCATTTGGGAGGCAGAGGCAGGGGGATCTCTGTGAGTTCAAGGCCAGCCTGGTCTACATAGCGAGCTTCAGGCCAGCTGGGACTAAAGAGAGACCCTGTCTCAAAGACAAAAAAAAAAAAAAAAAAAGTGTTCTAGCATGCCCAGAACCTTTTCTAAAATGGAAATAACTCCTATTTGCCTTTCTCAATGTCCAAACAATAGAACTTTGCCAACAGTTTTCCATTTGCTAACACTAGAACTTGTTTTTCATCCTGTTGAGGGTTATGATAACACATTCCATTCGCCAACAAACACCCTGCTCTTTTTTGTGTGGGGGGGTGTTTTTGAGACAGGGTTTCCCTTTAGTCTCAGCTGGCCTGGAACTCACTATGTAGACCAAGCTGGCCTTGAACTCAGAGATCTGCCTGCCTCTGTCTCCCAAGTGCTAGGGCCACCCTGCTTTTAAATAAATGGCTTGATATCTATTGCACTATTTTAATTCTCTACTTCTTCAGTCAGTCCTTGTTCCTTTCTGCCCATGTCCCCTCTCCCTAGCATTTCTTTTGGTGTTGTGCTTATTATCTTGTTTTCTGTATACTGTACCACTTCCTCAATTAACATGTCTATAGAAAAGGCACTAAAGCTGGGTGTGGTGGTGCATGCACACCTTTAATCCTAGCACTTGGGAGGCAGAGGCAGGCGGATCTTTGTGAGTGCAAGGCCAGCCTGGTCTACAGAGTGAGTTCCAGGACAGCTGGGGCTACAGGGAGACCCTGTCTCAAAAAAGAAAAAAAAAAAAGGCACTAACCCCACACCAGAAGGACTCTAGATCACTCCGTTTCCAGGGGACTACCTGGATTTGGATTTGTTTCCTTTCCAACATTATCTCATTCTGTCATCCAGGCTGGCCTACAACTAGTCTTAAACTATGGCAGTCCTCCTGCCTGTCTTCCATGTGCTAGGGTTCCAGGCATGTACTACTATACTTTTGTTTTTTGTTGTTGTTGGTTACTGTTGTTGTCATTGTTGTTTTGAGACAGTCTTACTGTGTGGCCCTGGGTAGCTTGGAACTCACCATGCAGACCTGGCTGGACTTGAACCTGCCTCCTGCCTCTGCTTCCCCAATGTTGGGGTTCAGGGGTGCAGCAACATATTCCACTTTGCATTTTTTTAGGCCTCAAAGATTCTGCTTGTTCCTGCCAAAAGAGGTAGCTCTTTGCAATCCACTGAATAAACTTTCTTTTTTTTTGAATAAACTTTCTTTTTTTTTTAAATGTCCCCCATAGTCTACAAGTATTCAGTTTTTTTAAATTTTTATTTATTTTGTGTGTGTATGGATGTACTGTCTGCATGTAGGTTTGTGCACCCGTGTCGTACAATGCCGCAGAGGTCAGAAGAGGGCAGCGGATTCCCCTGGAACTGGAGTTAAAGACGATTCTCAGCCACCATGGGGTGCTGGGGATCAAACCCAGATCCTCTGGGTTAAACCCAGATCCTCTGCAAGAGCAGTCGGCGCTCTTAACCGCTAGGCATCTCTTTGAATAAACTTTTTTTTTTTTTTTTTGGTCTTTTCCAGACAGGGTCTCCCTGTAGCCCCAGCTGTCCTGGAACTCACTCTGTAGACCAGGCTGGCCTTGAACTCACAAAGATCCGCCTGCCTCTGCCTCCCAAGTGCTAGGATCAAAGGCGTGCGCCACCACACCTGGCTCTTTGAATAAACTTTCAAACCATCTCTTTACCCGTGTGGTGGTGAATGCCTGTAATCCCAGCAGAAGAGATACTGAGGCAGGACTAGGAGTCTAAGGCCAGCATGGGCTACACAGTAAGACCATGAATCAAATAAAAATAGTGTATCATGTACCTACAGTCATGTACTGGCTACATGACACTACTGGTATGATATTCCATGTTAAATCCATTTAAAATGTTTTTAGAATGAAGCCCGAATTCCAATCCCTTTTTATTTTACACATATGTTTTGTCTGCATGTATGTATGTATGTATGTATGTGTACAATGCCCACGTAGGCCAGAGGGAATTGGATCCTGGAACTGGAGTTAAGGACAGTTGTTAGCTGCCGTATAGGTGCTGGGAACTGAAGCCAGGTCCTCTGCAAGAACAGCCAGTGTTCTTAACCACTGAGCCATCTATCCAGTGCCTCCAATCCCCTCTTCCCCTCTCACCCTAATTCTAACTTTTCACTTTCCTTCTTTACTGTGCGGCTAGAGTGAGCCAGAAAGCCCACTCAGTTCCCTAACCCATCCATTTCTGTGTCTTCTTTCATCTGTTTCCTTTGCTGGAACATTGGCTTTCAAAATCACCTGTTTCCCTTTCCTGGAACAGAAGGGCTCACGTTTACTATGAGCTGCGTGCCAGCAAGCCTCTCAGCTGCAGTTCTTTCTTCCTTCTTCTAAGTTCCTTGAAGCATTTAACTTGTTATCTGTTAACAATTTAGTTGTTAACTACACGTTTTATTTGCTCCGCTAGATTGTAAGCAAGATGTCACCTCTAGCTTTCCTTTTTGTGGGAGGAAGGGGTACAGGGCATCGTGGGGGGAGGTGGTTTTGGGGTGTCTAGTGAAGTTGCTGTGTTCTAAGCATGATGGCATACACATTACAGCACTCCAGGGGCCAAAAGAGACTGCCACGAATTCAAGCCAGCATGGACTACATCTGTGTCTAAAGACAGATTAAAAAAGAAGGAAAAAAGAATGGGAAGAGTTAAGACATGTCAGAGAAAAGCATGGAAAAACAAAATCAAGAATTGAGTCTACAGCTAATTTTCCCTAATACTCTACCACTGAGACGTTCTGACCTTGCAAGATCTGCTGCTCTCCCCTTTGATGATTTTTTTTTTTGTATGAGTGTACTGTCTGCATGTAGGTTAGTGCACCAGTGTCCTGTAGTGCTGCGGAGGTCAGAAGAGGGTGTAGGTTCCCCCTGGAACTGGAGTTAAAGACAGTTCTTAGCTGCCATGTGGGTGCTGGAAATTGAACCTAGGTCCTCTGCAAGAGCAGTTGGTGCTCTTAAATGCTGAGCCATCTCTCCAGTCCCTGATGATTTATTAATCACAGTGCTGGTTACAAGGTAAATTGAAGGGAACAATGAAAGGGGAAAAAAGTCAGGGTCTTAATTTCAATGGTCTTTTTTAATTTATTTTTTTCATGTATGAATATACTGTCTGCATGTAGGTTTGTGCACCTGTGTCATGCAATGCTGCGGAAATCAGAAGAGGGCGTCAGATTCCCCTGGGACTGGAGTCAAAGATGGTTCTCAGCCGCCATGTGGGTGCTGGGGATCGAACCCGGGTCCTCTACAAGAGCAGTCGGCGCTCTTAACCGCTAGGCTATCTCTCCAGCCCCCAATTTTAATGGTTTTAACCTCGGAGGACTAACTCAGACACAAGTTGAGGTGGGAGAACACTGAATTGGAGGCCAGCCTGAGCTACATAATACCTTGTCTGTCCACCCTACTGCCACCCATTTGTGCTGAGTCTGAGTTGCAGGATTGTTAGTGCTAGAATGGCTTTTAAAAACTGAGCAATCGGGGCTGGAGAGATGGCCTAGCGGTTAAGAGCGCCGACCGCTCTTACAGAGGACCCGGGTTCGATCCCCAGCACCCACATGGCGGCTGAGAACCGTCTGAAACTCCAATTCCAGGAGAACTCCAGCTCCAGGGGAATCCAAGACCCTCTTCTGACCTCCGCGGCGTTGCACGACACGGGTGCACAGACCTGCATGCAGACAGCGCATTGATACACATACAGAAATAAAAATTAAAAAAAAAATAAAAACTGAGCAAAAATTTGGGGCTGGAGTGATGGGTCAGTGGTTAAGAGCACGACTGCTCTTGCAGAGGACTCAGGTTCGATTCCCAGCACCCACACGGCGGCTAAGACTGTTTTTAAGCCGGGTGTTGGTGGTGCATGCCTTTAATCCCAGCATTTGGGAGGCAGAGGCAGGCGGACCTCTGTGAGTTCAAGGCCAGCCTGGTCTACAGGGCTAGTTCCAGGCCAGCTGGGGCTACAGGGAGATCCTGTCTCAAAAACACCAAAAAACAAAACAAAACAAAACCTAAAAAAACAAAACCGAGCAAAAATTAAAAGCTAGGTATGTCATTTTAGACCCTCTAGCAAGTTTATTAAGTTACAGAAAAATTAAACTGACACGAAAGGGAAATATGGGTGATTAAAGTCCTGTGTGTTTGTAACATTGTAACACCAGCAATCGCTCCAACACTGGTCGAGCCTTAATAGGACTGGGTCTGAAATTAGCAACCCTTTTGGAAAATGAAGACCCTCCCAAACAAAAAGCCATGGTCCTTTAAAAAAATTTTTTTTTACTGCACCATACGAGCATGGAGGAACACTAGCGCGATCAAGAACCTCTGTAATCACTCCAGACCGGTCCTTCCTGGCCACGAGGAATACGCTTCCATAAACAGTGGGACAGCGAGACCGAACCTCACCCCGGGAGGGAGTCCCAGGGCGTACTCCATAGTTCTCACAAAGCCCACTGAGCTCCCTTGCAAAACAGGTGTCGCGAAGCCCCAGTCCCAGCAGGGTGCAGACCACAACTACCAGAGCTGACCCGGGCCACAAAGCACCCAGCTCCTTGCAGGCGTAGAGCGCAGGCGCCGCAGGGGCGGAGGCGCCCGCCTTGCTCCGGCCTGCTCGCCCGCCCTCTGCCCCGCCCGCGCCCATCGGCAGGCTGAGGAGTTGCAGGCTGCCGGAGGGCGGGAAGCCAGCAGCGGGCCAGCACCTGCCAGGCCCCACCATGCCCTCCCCTGGGACCACCCCCCCCCCGCACCTCCCTCCTTCCTCTTTCGCCCCTCCCTTATCCCCTGGAGGCAGCTGGCCCCGCCCCGCGCGCGCCGCTGCCGGGCCGTCTGTGACGTCACCAAACCACGCCCCTCTATATAAATACTGGCGTCCCTGGTGCCGCCTTCCCACACTCTCTGGCTCGTCTCTCGGGTGCAGTGTTTCCTTTTTTTCCGGTCGTCGCCTTCTCCGCCTCTTCTCATCCTTTTCGCTCTGCTGCTCTGCAGTGTGACGAGGCTGAATCTTCTCACACAGCCCGCGCCTTTCTCCTTTTACTCGCGCCGCTCCATTTCTCCTGTTCGGCAGCCGCCGCCACTGCTGCTCAGCTGGTGTTGGTGCCGCGCTTTTCCCTTCACGTCGTCCCCGCAGCCTATGGCCCAGGCCGCCTTGGGTATTTCTGCTCAAGGTAACCACATCCCTCTTTAAAAATTCCGCCGAAAAAGAGAAGACGCTTTACCCGACTCTTTGGGCCGTTATCTCACGTGAGTACGGGGCCGAGGGGAGCGGGAGGGGCCTGGCGCGGGGTGGTCGGGGCGCCTTGGCGAGGACCACGCCGCCCTCGCTGTCCCCGCAGTGCGGGGACAGCCCCGGTAGCCGGCGGCCTGGAACATGGCGGCCGGCGGCGTGTGTGGCGGCTGTCGGTGGTCCGGGCGGGCCGCGCCTCGCGACCCTGAGGTGGCCGCCGGCTGCTGCGGCTGAGGCTAGGGGGCGTGTGCGCGCGGGGGCGCGCTCGGGGGGCCGGCCCGCTGGGGTCCTTGTCCCCTGCCGGCGGCGTGCGGCCCCCACCCCGCTCCCGTGGTGCATTGCTGTTTCCGGGGAGGGGGCCCGGCCGTAGCCCTGAGGGGGTCGAGGGTCCCGCCGGCTCGGCTGGCGCTGGGTCCCCTCCTGGGGCCGTGGTGCGGGCCGGATGGGCTGCCGCTGGGCTGCGGCGGCTGGGCGCCGGGTTATGAATGGAGCGGGGCGGGCCTCGAGCCGGCGTCTGCTGACAGCTGGGAGGAGGCCGGATTCTTGAGGGGGGTGCGGGAGCGCGGTCCCCCTCTGGCGGAGGAAAGTTGACCTCACTCGGGGCCGGCGGCGGGGAAGCCGGGGTGTCAAGTAGCTAGTGGGTAGGCCTTTGGCCCCTTCTGGAGGCGTCGGCGCTGCCGCTCCGCCCCTGCGGCTCTCCTGATTGGGCCAAGTCGCCTTCACTCAGCCCAGTCACCCCCTGAAGCCTGTGGATTAGTCACCATGGCTTGGTTTTCTAGTCCTCAGCGCGATCGTGGGGCAGAAGGAGGGAGAAGGGTACGTGGACGGGGCTTATCTAGTACCATCTTGGCTGCCAGCAGTTACTGGTGGCGTCACGTGTTGGAAATCTTACACAGGATCACATCCCTTTAGCTTGTTTCTGGCCTGGAAACGAAATGGTCTGGGACACCGTTTACAGACAGCCTCAGGGTGTTGGAGGAGACGGAACTCGGTATTGGGTGATCTTGGTGGCCCTTTTAAGGTTTCCTGGCCCGTCGAGTTTGACCATTGATTGTCTAGCCTGCGTGGGAATTTGAAGACTGAAAAGGAACTCTTTTCCTTGCTGAGTGGCAGACATAGGTCCGATGATTGTCCAGAGAGCACCCCCCTCAGTTTGGCCCCTAGGCGAACATGCAGGTTCTTCAGGTGGTGGTGAGCCCCAGGAAGAGGAAAGATTGTGGGTTTTTTTTTTTTTTTTCGTCTTTTCGAGTCGGGGGTCTCCCTGTAGCCCCAGCTGTCCTGGAACTTGCTATATAGACCAGGCTGGCCTGGAACTCACAGAAAGCCGCCTGTCTCTGTTTCCCGAGTGCTGGGATTAAAGGTGTGTGCCACCACGCCCGGCTTGAAAGATTGTGTTTAAAGTTATTGTAGTGCTAGCTTCGGCCGCAGGTATACTAAAATTGGAAGATACAGAGAAGATTAAGATTAGCATGGCCCCTTTGCAAGGATGACACGTAAATTTGTGAAGCTTCAATAAAAAGATATTAGGATAAAGAAATGAAAATAAGTAAAAAAAAAAAGACTAAAAAAGAAAAAAGAAGTAATCAGTTCTTTCTCCCCCGAGGTTTTATTACATGATTTCTGAACATAAAAACATAAGAATGGTAAGTCCAGTTTAGACTCGGAGCTAACATTTTGCCTCCTTGTCTTTGAGGACAGGGTTCTCCCTATTAGCCCCTGCCTGGCCTGGAATCAGTGTAGACCAGGGCTTTTTGCCTTAAAACTTCACAGAGATACGGCCTCTCTCTGCCTCCCACGTGCTTAGGATTAAAGGCCAAGCGCCACCACACGGCTGCTAAAGGACTGTTCTTAGCTGCCTTGTGGGGCCCTGAAGGAGCAGGTTGTACTTCTTAACCCCTAGTCATCCTCCAGCCCCACCTTCTTAGTTTTTTCGGGTCAGAGACATCAGACTCTTGATACCTCCAACTTTAGTCTGTACAGATCATTAAATACAGGTCCATACTCTGCAATAAAAAAATTGACAGTATGAATATCTTTTTGGTGAGGGTTTTTTTTTTTTTTTGAGGGTTTTGTTTTGTTTTTATAGTGTCTCGGACTTTAGCCTCCAATGGCTGATCTATCTCCTACCTCAACCTCTCAAGTAGTAGTGGTTTGAGCTACCAAGTCCCACTTCATGTGATGAGTTTTAACAATGATAGGATACAATGCTGCACCTGTAATTCCAGCTCACTGGAAGATTGTTTGAAGCCAATCTTGGCTACATAGTAGCAAAATCCTGTCTCCAAAACAATCTAAATATCTGTCAAGATATAGAATATTGCTAATATCCCTCAGAGTTCTCTTGACAGAGTGCCTCTCTTTTTTTGTCTTTTTTTTTTTTTTTTTTTTTTGTCCTTTGAGAAAGGAGTCTCACTGTGTGTAAACCACGGCCATGCCTTGCAACTCAAAAGAGATCCACCTGGCCTCTGAGTGCTGGAAGCAAGGTTTACACCACCATGCCCAAGCTAATTTGAGCATTTTCATGATCAATCTTGCGGAGTGAATAGCCCATATTGGATACCAAAAAAAACTTTAAAAATTTAAGTTGCAAAGATAGTTAGTATGGTAGAATGGGGAGGAAGATTTTGAGAAAGTTTGTTGAGTAGTGTCAAAAAGGGACAAAGTGGGGCTGAACAGATGACTGAGCAGTTAAGAGCAGGCCTTACCAAAGACACAGGTTCTGTTCCTGAATCACATCTCTGGCAGGTAAACACCTGCTATAAGTCTCTCTCTCTCTCTTCATCTCTCTCTCTTCTCTCTCTCTTTTCTCCATGTTTTAGTCATCTTTTCCTAGGTGATGTCCTTATCGCTTCCGAATCTATATACTATACTCTATAAAACATTACACACACATACACACACAAACACCACCACCACCACCACCAACAACAACAACAATTTAAAAAATAAATGTTAGTGGGGTGCTGGGTTTGTAACTCCTTTGGTAGAGTGCTTGCCTAGCATTCACAAAGCACAGAATTTGAGTTTCCAACTCCACAAGAACCAGGTGATGTGGCACATACTCCTAGCACTTTGGGAGGTTGGAGGCCAGAGGGTGGGTAGGTCAATACCATATTTGGCTACATAGAAAATTCTAGGGGTATCCTGGGCTACATGATACCCTGTTGCTGCTCATCTTAACATTTACACCAAGCATTCTAAATTAGAATAATTTCTTTTTCCAATCTGCCTTTTGTCCACATCACTTCCTTATGCTTTCTCTCTATAGGTAAATACTGCATTTATCCTGTATGGAAAAGCCCACCTTACCCTACTTTTAGTATCTCTTAGCAGTGATTTGAAGTTTGAGAGCCTTAATTTCCTAGTAGTACCTCTGTTAAGTGGGAATGGTTTAAAGATCTCACTGAAGAACCTTTTTTGAGACAGGGTCTCATTATGTGTCCCTAGCTGGCCTGGAATTTGCTATGTAGGCCAGCTTGGCCTGGGACTCATCTATTTGCCTCTCCCTCCCCAGTGCTGTGATTTAAAGCAGTGCATCAATCACTGTGCCTGGCCTGAAGGAGTATGTTTCAGTGTCTAAAGTTTAATGTCCTTAATTTCAGAGCACTGATCTTGGGTTGCTATAGCTCCACAGTAGCAGTGAATAACCTGTGCATGGTAAGCATACACCTTTAGTTAGAACGCTTTGGAGCTGGAAGCAGACACAGGTGGATCTCTGAGAATAGAGGTCAGCTTGGTCTACAAAGTGTACTAGGCTATCAGGGAAATAGGGAGACCCTGTCTCAGAAAAGAAAGAAAAAAAGGCTGTGAATAAAATAAGGGGAAAGGTGAATAAAGTTTTAGCCAGGATAGTTGTCCAATTCCTTAGGATAGTTGAGGATGAACTGCTCCCCAGCATTGTTAGGCTTTTAGTTTAAGATCATCTAGGTGTTGGGGCTGGAGAGATCGCTCAGCTGTTAAGAGCAACTGACTGCTCTTGCAGAGTACTGGGGTTGGAGTCCCAGCACCCACTTGGCAGCTAAGAACCGTCTTAGGCCAGGCACCGTGATGCACTCCTTTAATCCCAGCACTTGGGAGGCAGAGGCAGGGGGATCTCTGTGAGTTCAAAGCGAGCTTGGTCTACAGGGCTAGTTCCAGGCCAGCTGGGGCTACAGGGAGACCCTGTCTCAAAAACACGACCCCCCCCCCAAAAAAAAAAGAGATTATCTAGGTCTTTGAAGAATTAAAATATTTCTAGGTTAGGGAGCTGAATGTATAGTTACTACCTTACATGCATATGGTCTTGGATTCCATTCCCGAACTGCAATATATATATTTGGAAGCTAAGGTCATCTTTTTTAGAAATTATTTGGAGACATCTCATGTAGCCTAGCTGGCTTCTGATTTCCTGCCTAGCCCAGATTGGCCCTGAAGTCTTGATCCTCCTTCAAAGTGCTAGGGACTACAGGCTTGAGCCAACATACCAGACCATCCACTGGATGTGGGTTCTTTCCCTCAGCAACTCCCATGAGTGTCTTTAATCTTTAAAAGTGGTCAGTTTTTCCTTACTAGACTAGATGGAGCATTTTTACTTTTTAAAGTTGCCTTATTCCTGATTGACTTGAGAGGTTTGTGTTAGGATTGTGTTGAGTACTTCTGAAGTCCTGCAAACTTTCGAACTTGTATCATTGTTTCTGCTTTAATATTTCTGGTTTCCTTTTTGTTACCCCCTTTCCTAGGAAATACTATCAGGCTTTGGTACTCTAAATTAGTAACCCCTTGGGACTGGAGAATTAATCATGGGTTAGGAGCCCTGGCTGCTCTTCCAGAGAAACCCTGGGTTCAGTTCTCAGCACTCACATGGTAGCTCACAGTCATTCCTAACTAGTTTTAGGAAATCCAGTGCACTTTCTGGAATCCTTGGGCATTACACAATGCAGGTACATACATGCAGCCAAAACAAAATTAAATAAAAATAAATGAAAAATTCAAATAGTAACCACTGAAACAAATGAACTCTAGGCATAGCGTTTTGTCTTAGAAATGACTCCCATCTAGTCAAACTGAGTAACTGTTTCTTTGGTTTTTTTGAGACAGGGTCTTCCCCCTGGAACTCACAGAGATCCGCCTGCCTCTGCTGCTGTGACCCCCCCCCCCAAAGTGCTGGCATTAAAGGCCCAGTCAGGAGTGGCTATTTCTAAAACTAAACTAGGACTTTCTGTAGCATGCCAAGCTTTACATTCTTTTTTTTGGTCTTTTCGAGACAGGGTCTCCCTGTAGCCCCAGCTGTCCTGGAACTCGCTCTGTAGACCAGGCTGGCCTTGAACTCACAAAGATCTGCCTGCCTCTGCCTCCCAAGTGCTAGGATTAAAGGTGTGTGCCACCCAGTGCTGCTACATTCATTTTTTAAAATGATAGAATGAAGCGGGTATAGATAGATAGTTATAAAGAAAAAAAGCCTTACTGAATATAAGGGTTTTCTGATGGTTACTTTTTGAGATAGGGTCTTATAGCTCTGGTTGGTTTCAAACCCTTCTTTGGGCTGAGGGATGACTTCTGCCTTCTTTTCCTAAGTGCTTGGATCACAGATGTGTACCACCATGCATAGTTTGTCATAAAACCTCTTAGTACTTTAAGCAGAGAATAATTTGAGCTTTATCTAAAAGGTGTTCCAAGTAGTTACTGAATATTAGAGAGTCCTAGAACATTATATATTTAAAGTATTTTTTGTTGTTTTGTGTATTTTGAGACAGGATGTAGCCATGTAACCCAGGCTGGCCTTCAACTCAAAGCAGTCCTCCTGCTTTAGCCTCCTGAGTGTTGTGATTACAAGCCTGTATTATCATGTCTAGCTGTAATGTCACTTAAGCAAAACACTATTAAATTAAAACTTAATTTATAGTTAGTATTTAAGTCAACCTGTTTGAAACAAAACAAGTTAATTTTCTAAACATAGCACTATCTACTTTTATTTCCGTAGGGCGAACTTTCTGACCGAGTATACAACTACCCAGAAGGCCTAGGAGAAGTGCTGTATAGAGAGCAGTTTGACTTCAACGCTGAGCCACCTTGGGAACCTAGCTGATGATAGGGGGGTTCCATCTCCTAACTTGTCCATGTAAGTATCTTCACATTGATGAGCTTGTAATAAAATTGAAGTATTACTTTAGTGTTTTTCAAAATTTGGAATTGACTACCTCTTTAAATGCAGTGACACTTAAAAGCTTTTTAAGTTACAGAGATTATATAGTTATAGGTTATAGACTTCAATGATAAATAAGATTGTATATGCTGTTTACTACTAGAGGTGAGATCACTTAAAACTTTCTTTTTTTATATTTTTGAGACAGGGTCTCCCTTTAGTCCCAGGTGGCCTGGAGCTTGCTATGTAGACCAGGCTGGTCTTGAACTCACAGAGATCCACCTGCCTCTGTCTCCCGAGTGCTGGGATTAAAGGCATGTGCCACCATGCCCGGCCCAACTTGAATGAATAATAATGTTATATTTAGTGTATTAAGACACTGTGGTAGGGGGCTGGAGAAATGGCTTAGTGGTTAAGAGAACTCAGTTTTTGCAGAGAACCAGAGTTGGGATCCCAGGACCTACATCAGGCAGGACATAGGCACTTACCACTCCAGCTCCAGGAGCTCCAACATCCCATTATGGTGGCCTTGGGCACCCGCATGCAGGAGGACATTGTTTCTCCCTTTTTATTTTTATTTATTTTTTTGTCTTTTCGAGACAGCTGGCCTGGAACTCACTCTGTGGACCAGGTTGGCTTTGATTGAACTCACAAAGATCCACCTGCCTCTGCCTCCCAAGTGCTAGGATTAAAGGCACGTTCCACCACGCCCAGCTTCTTTTCTTTTTCTGTCTCAACACACACACATACACATAGACAAACAAAAAAATACAATCTTTTAAAAACATGAACTAATTCAGGTTTGAATAGAATTTTGGAGAGCAGTTTTGGCTTTAGGATATAGTTTTTCATATTCAGCCATTTACTGAGTAGGTTCACATACTGGCTTGATAAAAATACCGTTCTGAGCCGGGCGTTTCCCTGTAGCCCCAGCTGTCCTAACTTATATAGACCACACTGGCCTTGAACTCTGCCTCCCAAATGGTGGGATTACTTTTTTATTTTTTAATTTTAAAAATTTATTATATTTTATTTTAAGATTTTTATTTTATTATATTTTACTTATTTACTTTTTTTTGAGACAGGGTCTCCCTATAGCCCCAGCTGGCCTGGAACTCACTCTGTAGACCAGGCTGGCCTTGAACTCACAGAGATCCACTTGCCTCTGCCTCCAAGTGCTAGGATTAAAGGCATGGGCCACCACACCTGGCTTAAAGACGGTTCTTAGCCACCATGTGGGTGCGGGGAATCGAACCCGGGTCCTCTGCAAGAGCAGTCAGGGCTCTTAACCTTGAGGCATCTATCTCTATAGCCCCTTAACTACTTTTTAAAAAATTTTTATTTTATGTGTACAGATGTTTTGTGTGCACGTATGTGTATGTGATGCCCGCAGAGACCAAAAGAAGTTGTCAGATCCCCTAGCTGCCAATAGGTGCTGGGAACTGAACCCAGGTCCTCTGCTGAACCATCTCCAGCCCCAGTTTTTGATTACTTGACTCCTATGTACGCTCAATAAACTGTTGCTTAAAAAAAAAAAAACAACCCAGCCAGGTATGTTGGTATATTATATCTTTAATCCCAGCACTCAGGAGGCTGAGGCAGGCAGATCTCTGAGATCAAGGCCAGCTTGGTTTATATAGGGAGTATGACTCTAGCCAGGGATAGAGGGAGACCCTGGAGAAAGAGAGGGAGGAGAGAGAAATCTCAGATAAGTTGAGAATATCAATTTTAGTACTGTTTTATTTTGAACTATAAAATAGTTTCTACTCAGCAAAAATGTTGGTTATAGAGCCAGATGTGGTAGCATGCACTTGTCACAGGCCTTGGACTAGGCAGGAGTATAAACATACAAAGAACTTTAGATTCAGGTGGATACAAAGAACTTTAGATCCTATGGTCTAGATCCTCCTGGCGGTTGGGACCATAGGCCTTGGCTCCCAGGCCTGGTTTAGACCACTTCTTTTAGACCAGTAGGCAACTAACTTCTTTTTTCTTCATTTATTGCTTACTTGATAATGTACCCAACAACCCGAGTCAGTCAGTGTCTGTCTGTCTGTCTGTCTGTCTCTCTCTCTCTCTCTGTGGTTATTTTGGCCTTTGAGACACATTTCCCTGTAGCCCCAGCTGGCCTGGAACTCATTATGTAGAACAGGCTGACCTTGAACTCTCAGAGATCTGCCTGCCTCTGCCTCCTGAGTACTGGGATTAGCCAGTTTTTAAATTTTTTTTTTATTTAATTTTATTTATTTCCGTATGTGTATGAGTGTACTGTCTGCATGCAGGTCTGTGCACCCGTGTCGTGCAATGCCGCGGAGGTCAGAAGAGGGTCTCAGATTCCCCTGGAACTGGAGTTCTCCTGGAATTGAAGTTTCAGACGGTTTTCGGCTGCCATGTGGGTGCTGGGGATCGAACCCGGGTCCTCTGCAAGAGCGGTCTGCGCTCTTAACCGCTAGGCCATCTCTCCAGCCCTGGGATTAGCTAGTTTTAATAGTCTTAAATTTTACTCTGGAAATACTAGGCTTACAGGGAGCTGATTCATTCTCTTTACATAATATGTAATGTGAATTACATTATTGCTCTGACCAGGTATAAATTCAGAAAGATACTTTGTTTCGAAGGTTTCATTTGCATTAGTAAACATACTACTCAGAAATACAGTATCTTACACTTGGGAGGCAGAGGCAAGCAGATCTCTGTGAGTTCAAGGCCAGCCTGGTCTTCAAAGTGATTTCCAGGCCATCTGGAGCTACAGGGAGACCCTATCTCAAAAAGACCCCTGCCCCCCAAAAAAGGAAATACAGAATCTTGATGTATAATAGCTTGTATCCTTCTGGAACTCTGGGGAGCAGTAATATAGGAAAACTATGGAAAGAACTTGAAACATTGGCATCATGAAATACTTGTACATAGCATTGCAAGATATGTATGTAAACTCTATTTGAACTGTGTAATATTCCAGTGCTCCATTTGGGTTTCTGTGTAGTGGTCTAAGCTCTAGGATCTGACATTAAGATGGGTTTTCTTTTCTACACCCCTCCTGCTTCCCTGGACATGCCATCCTCAACCATGTGGGTCCCAGGTTCAGTCTCAGGTCATCAGGCTGGTGGCAAATGCCTTTACCCTCTGAGCTATCATGTCTCCCCACCCCACCCCTTTTTTTTCTTTACAGGGTTGTTTGTAGATCTTCCTTAGCATCCTAAATCCCGAGATTATACCTAACCAAGCTCCAGTTTATTTTAAATATATTTCTTATTGTTATACTTTTTCATACATCATTTCTCAATCCAATTTGGAGTCATTTTCCTTTTCATGCCCCCACCCCACCTGAGTTCATGCACTCTGCCATATATGTCTTGCACCTTTTTCTGAGTCTTTCCACAGTTCAAAGCATTTTTGTCTTTTTTTTTTTTTTTGTCTTTTTGAGGCAGGTTCTCCCTTTAGTCCCAGCTGGCCTGGAGCTCAGCTCTGTAGACCAGGTTGGCCTTGAACTCTCAAAGATCCACCTGCCTCTACCTCCTGAGTGCTGGGATTAAAGGCGTGTGCCACCACACCCTGCTCTGGAATTTATTATCAAGGATAGTTGTACTTGATTAATTGGTGACTATCAATGCATTTCATCTTATCAATGCATTTCATCATCTTAGAAATTGGTTTCCCCAATTTCTAAGAAAAATAACATTTCAGGACCTTTTCTCCAATATAGTAAGTGAGGCATTGTGTTAGGAGAACACTTCATAGGCATAACCTTTATAGAAGGTCTTTCCAATGAGGTATATGCATGCAGGTAAGACTCTGGGAACATATTTTATCCTTCGCCTCCATTCTAGAGTCATCTGTGCTCACTTAAATTAAGCAGATTGTTAGGTGCTAAGTGAATCAGAATTCTAGCTATGCTTTTCTCATTACAGAGTCACTTTATGGCATGGGTAGAAAATATAGCATACTGAATCACAAGGATTGGGCTACTCAGTTTCAAACTGCTCAGGCTATACCCAGTCACTAAGGTTTGAAATGTTTGTAATAGATTGTATCAGGGGACCTGATACAATCTATTGGGATTCTTTGAACTTTTTGTCTCATCATGTAAGCACATACTTCTCTATTCAGGACTTGCTTTGGGGTTACTTTTTAGTTTTTTGAGACATGGTCTCATTTTATAGCCCAGGCTGTCCTCAATCTCAGTGGTTGTGCTGCTTCAGCTATCATGCCTAACTTTGGTAATTTTGAGACAGGGTTGTGGCATTAACCCTGGCTTGCCTAATATAGCTACATAGCCCAAGCTAGCCTTCAACTCAGAGCAGTTCTGCTTTAGCCTCTCAAGTGCTAGGATTATAAGTATATACCACCATGTCCAGCTTGCTTTTTGTTCATTTGCTGTAGCTTAGTGAGTTGATTTTGGTCATTTTGACCAAGTTATTTTAGGATTGAGTTTTTTAATCTGTGGTACGTGTTTACTTGATCTATAAAAGACAATTTATAGAACCGTCTGAAACTCCAGTTCCAGGAGAACTCCAGCTCCAGGGGAATCCGAGACCCTCTTCTGACCTCCGCGGCATTGCACGACACGGGTGCACAAACTTGCATGCAGACAGTACATTCATACACATACAGAAATNACTTGGTACAGCCAGGCCTGGTGGCTCACACCTTTAATTGCACTTGGGAGGCAGAGGCAGGTGGATCTCTTGAGTTCAAGGCCAGTGTGGTGTACAAAGAAAGTTCCAGGCTAGCTGAGGCTTTGGGAAGACCCTATCTCAAAAACAACAACAACAACAACAACAAAAGAACAGTTGTCTACTCTTGGAGAGGACCCAGGTTCAGTTCTCAGGACCCTCATGGCAGCTCATAACCCTCTATAAGTTTTTTTTTTTTTAATTTTATTTATTTTTGTATGTGTATGAGTGTACTGTCTGCATGTAGGTTTGTGTACCCGTGTCGTGCAATGCCTCAGAGGTCAGAAGAGGGTGTCGGATTCCCCTGGAACTGGAGTTCTCCTGGAATTGGAGTTACAGACGGTTCTTAGCCGCCATGTGGGTGCTGGGGATTGAACCTGGGTCCTCCGCAAGAGCAGTCTTAACCGCTAGGCTATCTCTCCAGCCCTCTATATAAGTTTAATACCAGGGGTTCCAACTCTCCTTTGGCCTCTATGGGTACTACACTGTTTGTTACATATATATATATATACATATATACATATATATATATACATATATATATATATGTATATGTATATATATATATGTGTGTATATATATATATATATATATATGCAGGCAACACAAACAAGTGGATGTTTAACATAATTAACATGTTCTATTTGATGAAAAGTAGAGAAAATATATCCTAGTATGTTCAACATGAAACTATGTAGTATTCCTCAGATAGTTTTCCAAATGGCACATTTTCTCCCACAAACTGAAGACATGTCAGTAATGAAAAACAAATAACATGCCAGGTTTGGTGGCACATGCTTTTTTTGTTGTTGTTGTTTATTTTTTGTTTTTGAGACAGGGTCTCCCTGTAGCCCCAGCTGGCCTGGAACTCTGCCTCTGCCTCCCAAGTGCTAGGATTAAAGGCGTGTGCCACAATGCCTGGCTTGGTGGCACATGCCTTTAATCTCAGCATTTGGGAGGCAGAGGCAGGAGGATGGCTGTGAGTTCAAGGCTACCCTGGTCTACATAATGAGTTCCAGGCCAGCTGGGGCTACAGGCAGACTGTCAAAAAAAAAGAACAACACAAGGGCTGGAGAGATGGCTTAGCAACTGCTCTTGCAGAGGACCCAGGTTCGATCCCACATGGCGGCTGAGGACCGTCTTTAATTCCAGTTCCAGGGGAATCCGACACCCTCTTCTGACCTCTGCAGCATCGCACAACACAGGTGCACAAGCCTACATGCAAGACAGTATGTTCATACGCATAAAAAAATAAAAATTTTTAAAAAAGTTCTAAAAAGACCGAGAGGGAGAAAGGGGGAGGGAGGGAGAATGAATGGAAAAATGACTATAAAAGACTTAAACTATTTCCCAGTCAAAATCTTAACAATTCCACTCCTAGGTATGTGCCCTAGATTGAGCATTTAACTGCTTTATCAGTTATTTGCTAGATAGTGACTTTTGTATCTGAGTGTAAAGTAGGACATATCTAAGCATGGCAGTTGTACATGTTGTACATTAATAAATGTGAAAATTATACATTTCATTTTGACATTAAGGTAATTTTTAAATATTTGGGGCTAGAGAGATAGTTAAGAAAATGTGTGTTGCTGGGCCTGGTGGCGCTCGCTTTTAATCCTGGCACTTGGGAGGCAGAGGCAGGTGGAATCTTGNCAGATGGGGCTTAGACAGTTTTCAGTTTTTAAAGCTGAATGCCAGGTTACCCAGCGCTTAAACATGAAATAGGATGGAGGATTAAGGCCTTTAGTTAGGCAACTTTACAGTTAATTGCAGTATAAATTTCAAAATATATTGTTTTCGTTTTTAATTGTTGGTGGCTTTATTAAGCTAGATTTTCCTGATTAGGTATCTGTGAAACAATACTCTCAACCTTTCAGCTCTCCCTGTTCTACTTCCAGGGAGGTCTTCACTTCAGAATCCCAAGACTCATATTCATCCAGCTTGGTGTCAAGTGGGCTGTTGCTGCCAGAATTATCTTGTGATTATATGAAAGATGTATCAGTTTCTTCTGAAGTACAATCAACTGTAGAAGCCTTTGTAGCAGGTGTGTAACAAGGCAAGTGCCCAGCTGCTGCAGCCTCTGCTATTGGAGTTATGCTCCCAGTGAATGTGAGGACTCAGCTACCTCATGGGAGGCTCCAGGGAGCAATGTATGTTTCTTCAGAGCCTTTATTTTATTATTATTTTTTTAATGTATTATCAAAAACACCAACATGAAGGAATAAGGAATGTTACATGTTTTTTCAGATATCCTAAGGAAATGATTAATAAAAATAGAATTTTGATTTCAGTAATAGTATGAAACAAGCTTTTTCATTCAACTGTATGTTAATATAAAGTATATGGTTTAAAGTGGCTATCAAAGTGCTAGTTAGTAGAGAAAACGTCTAGTTTTTGGCTTTTGAGTCTCACTGTACCCCCAGCTGGCTTTAAAACTTGGAACAGTCTTCCTTCCTCAGCCTTCCCTAGTGTTGGGATTGTAGGGCAGCACACCAGACCCGTCAAGGGTTTTCTTAGTGAAGAGATTGAAAAGGATCAGAAAAAGAGTCTCTAGTATTAAAAGTTGAGGTGGATTAACTTGGAAATTCTGGCTTTTAGTATCAACTGTTCCCACCTAATGTGAATGCTTTTATTTACTTGCTGCCTCCCTGGAATATACTACTTACCAGGCTTAATAACACACTTTCTTACTTAGGTTTTTGTTTTTTGAGTCAGAGTTTTGCTATGTACCCCTGACTGGACTAGAACTCACTATTGTAGACCAGGCTAACTTTGAACCTGTCAAGTATCCTCCTTCCTCTGCTTTTCAAGTACAGGGATTACAGGTATGTACCACCACACCTGGCTTTCACATTAAGTAATGCCTCTTAAAATCAAAATTTTTCTTTACTTGGTACTTTAAGGCAAAAATTGTATCTTTTGTGACAAGAAGCTATAAACTATTTTAAAAATGAAGATAATGGCTCAGTGAGTAAAAGTCACTTGCTGCCAAGCCTGATTAAGTTTACATGGTAGGAGAGAACTCACTACAAAAAATTGTCCCCTGAATTCCACATATGTGCTTACTACAGACCACGCACGCACGCACGCGCGCGCACACACATGCAGACACACACATATACACATGTATACACAGTTAATAAATCAATAAATATTTAATAAAATCAACTTAAAATTTTGTATGCAAGCCAGGCCTGGAGCACGTCTGTAATCCTAGCACTTGTGAGACAGAAGCAGGCGGACCTTTGAGTTCAATTCAAGGCCAGCCTGGTCTACCTAGTGAGTTGCAGGACAGCTGGGGCTACAGGAGACCCTATCTCGAAATGACAAAAATAGATAAAATTGCATTACTGGAATCTTTGTTCTGCTGTTTAAAGACTCAATGAAATCAGGTATAACGGAGGGAAAGATGTGGGGTTAGCCTGTGTGAACTCATACTACTTTTTTTTTTTTTTTTAATTTTTTTTTATTAATTTTATTTATTTCTGTATGTGTATGAATGTACTGTCTGCATGCAAGTCTGTGCACCCGTGTCGTGCAACGCCGCGGAGTTCAGAAGAGGGTCTCGGATTCCCCTGGAACTGGAGTTCTCCTGGAATTGGAGCTTCAGACGGTTCTCAGCCGCCATGTGGGTGCTGGGGATCGAACCCGGGTCCTCTGTAAGAGCGGTCGGCGCTCTTAACCGCTAGGCCATCTCTCCAGCCCGAACTCATACTACTTATATACCCCTTTTTAGTTGTTGAAAATATTGGGCTACCAAATGACTTTTTTTTTTGAGACAGTCTTATGTAGTCCAGGCTAGCCTCCAACTCCCTGTAGCAAGGATGACCTTAACTCCTGCCTCTATGTTAATAAAGTATATGGTTTAAAGTGGCTATCAAAGTGCTAGTTAGTAGAGAAAACGTCTAGTTTTTGGCTTTTGAGTCTCACTGTACCCCCAGCTGGCTTTAAAACTTGGAACAGTCTTCCTTCCTCAGCCTTTCCCTAGTGTTGGGATTGTAGGGCAGCACACCAGACCCGTCATGGGTTTTCTTAGTGAAGAGATTGAAAAGGATCAGAAAAAGAGTCTCTAGTATTAAAAGTTGAGGTGGATTAACTTGGAAATTCTGGCTTTTAGTATCAACTGTTCCCACCTAATGTGAATGCTTTTATTTACTTGCTGCCTCCCTGGAATATACTACTTACCAGGCTTAATAACACACTTTCTTACTTAGGTTTTTGTTTTTTGAGTCAGAGTTTTGCTATGTACCCCTGACTGGACTAGAACTCACTATTGTAGACCAGGCTAACTTTGAACCTGTCAAGTATCCTCCTTCCTCTGCTTTTCAAGTACAGGGATTACAGGTATGTACCACCACACCTGGCTTTCACATTAAGTAATGCCTCTTAAAATCAAAATTTTTCTTTACTTGGTACTTTAAGGCAAAAATTGTATCTTTTGTGACAAGAAGCTATAAACTATTTTAAAAATGAAGATAATGGCTCAGTGAGTAAAAGTCACTTGCTGCCAAGCCTGATTAAGTTTACATGGTAGGAGAGAACTCACTACAAAAAATTGTCCCCTGAATTCCACATATGTGCTTACTACAGACCACGCACGCACGCACGCGCGCGCACACACATGCAGACACACACATATACACATGTATACACAGTTAATAAATCAATAAATATTTAATAAAATCAACTTTAAATTTTGTATGCAAGCCAGGCCTGGAGCACGTCTGTAATCCTAGCACTTGTGAGACAGAAGCAGGCGGACCTTTGAGTTCAATTCAAGGCCAGCCTGGTCTACCTAGTGAGTTGCAGGACAGCTGGGGCTACAGGAGACCCTATCTCGAAATGACAAAAATAGATAAAATTGCATTACTGGAATCTTTGTTCTGCTGTTTAAAGACTCAATGAAATCAGGTATANTATGTACATACATACATGCAATTTAAAATAAATCTTAAGAAAAAAGAGGGCTAGAGAGGTTGCTCTATTGTCTTAAGAGAGGACCTGAGCTTTATCCATGACAGCTGTTTGCAACTCCGGCATTGGGGATCCATTGTTCTCTTCTGGCTTCCATAGGCACCCATATATATATATATATATCTACTCTAATATAGAGACAGGTATACCTCTGTATTATTAAGTAACATCTTTTAAGATGGCATGATGATGCATACCTTTAATCAATTGCAGCACTCAAGAGGCAAAGGCAGAGGCAGGCAGAGGGCCAGCCGGGTCTACATAGTGAGTTCCACACTAGCTAGGGCTACAGAAACCTCTGTCTCAAAAAAGACAAAAAATAAAAATAACATCTCTTCAAAATATTTTTATATTTATTGTGAAGTATTTCATCTTTATTCAAAATAAGTTGAGTTCATTTCCATTAACACCTTCCCCTACTTTCTATTAGTGTTTTGTTGTTTTTCTCATTGTATATCAGTAGGTGGTCTGGAACAGAACTGACAGGAATCCACATGCCTCTGCCTCCAGAGAACAGAAATTAAAGGCATATATCAACACACCCGGTTCCTATTTTTGTTCTTTTTTAGTATAACTTCAGTTTTCTTTCTCTAGGTGTACTGAGGTCATTCCCCCCCCCCCAATTTATCCTTTGAAAAAATTATGACTGTGATTATTAGCTTTTCAGTTGCTCTAAGGAAACTTGTTCTGGATGTCATGAGGACTCTCTGTAGGCGCTTGTCTATAATCTGGTTTTGGCCCAGTATGGCAAAGGTATTTTATAGGATCTTCTTGTGCTGGTTTTGGTTTTATTTTTTAATTTTAGGTTTTTTGTTGTTGTTGTTGTTGGTTCAGACCTCCTTGAGGCAGTTTATAGTAGTGCCAGTCATCTTTTAGAAGCCTTTTCTAGTAATTTCTGGTCAGTTGCTTCCAAAGTTACTCTGTGGGAATATTTTTTTCTGTTGTCGATAGAATGCAGATGGGGCTTAGACAGTTTTCAGTTTTTAAAGCTGAATGCCAGGTTACCCAGCGCTTAAACATGAAATAGGATGGAGGATTAAGGCCTTTAGTTAGGCAACTTTACAGTTAATTGCAGTATAAATTTCAAAATATATTGTTTTCGTTTTTAATTGTTGGTGGCTTTATTAAGCTAGATTTTCCTGATTAGGTATCTGTGAAACAATACTCTCAACCTTTCAGCTCTCCCTGTTCTACTTCCAGGGAGGTCTTCACTTCAGAATCCCAAGACTCATATTCATCCAGCTTGGTGTCAAGTGGGCTGTTGCTGCCAGAATTATCTTGTGATTATATGAAAGATGTATCAGTTTCTTCTGAAGTACAATCAACTGTAGAAGCCTTTGTAGCAGGTGTGTAACAAGGCAAGTGCCCAGCTGCTGCAGCCTCTGCTATTGGAGTTATGCTCCCAGTGAATGTGAGGACTCAGCTACCTCATGGGAGGCTCCAGGGAGCAATGTATGTTTCTTCAGAGCCTTTATTTTATTATTATTTTTTTAATGTATTATCAAAAACACCAACATGAAGGAATAAGGAATGTTACATGTTTTTTCAGATATCCTAAGGAAATGATTAATAAAAATAGAATTTTGATTTCAGTAATAGTATGAAACAAGCTTTTTCATTCAACTGTATGTTAATATAAAGTATATGGTTTAAAGTGGCTATCAAAGTGCTAGTTAGTAGAGAAAACGTCTAGTTTTTGGCTTTTGAGTCTCACTGTACCCCCAGCTGGCTTTAAAACTTGGAACAGTCTTCCTTCCTCAGCCTTTCCCTAGTGTTGGGATTGTAGGGCTGCACACCAGACCTGTCAAGGGTTTTCTTAGTGAAGAGATTGAAAAGGATCAGAAAAAGAGTCTCTAGTATTAAAAGTTGAGGTGGATTAACTTCCTCTTCCCTAGTGCTGGAATTGTAGGTATCTGCCATCATAACCTGTTTGGGTTGGGCCAGGGATTGCATCTAAGGCTTCGTGCATGCTAGGCAAGCACTGTTACCAACCGAACTATATCCCCAACTCTCCAAATGACATTTGAGTTTGTTGATTAAAAAAAATACCTTAGAATCTTTGGCCAGGCTTGGTTGGTATATGCCTTTAATCTGGAGGCAGAGGCAGGCATAACTCTTCAGTTCTAGGCATGCTTAGTCTGTACATTGAGTTCCAGGTTAAGCTAGAGCTACCTAGGGAACCTGTCTTCCAAAGGTGTTTAGTATTTTACAGACTCTTTGCAGAATTGGTTTTGTGAGTTTTGCATGTATGTGGCAACCACTTGTGTATTAAGCTTACAGGCACCTATTAAGATTGTGGAAGATGGGCTTTCTCTTGTTTTCTTGTTGAAATTAGTTTCATGTAGCCCAAGCTGGCCTCTGTTTGAAGATCCTAAAACTTCTAGTCCGCCTACCTCTACCACTGGAGTGCTGGAATTGCAGGCATTTCACCAAACCCAGGGTCCTTGTCCATGCTATATAAACTGAGCTAGATCCCTAGCTCCTGGAAAATGGGCTTTGTTTTTCAGAACACTTAGAGGGAGTTTCTTTAAGTAAGAGCACTGCAAAAACAAAAAACTTTTTTTTTTTTTGAGACAGGGTTTCCTGTTAGTCCCAGCTGGCCTAGAACTCACTCTGTAGACCAGGCTGGCCTGGAACTCATAGATATTCGACTTCCTCTGCCTCCCAAGTGCTGGGATTCAAGGCATGTGCCACCACGCCTGGCAAGAACCTTTTTTTTTTTTTTTTTTTTTTTTTTTTTTTTTTTTTTTTTTTTTTTTTTTTTTTTTTTTTTTTTTTTTTTTTATCCTTANGTCCTCTGCAAGAGCGTCGGTGCTCTTAACCGCTAGGCTATCTCTCCAGCCCCTCTGCAGTTTCTTCTAAACTGGCAGTTCCACCTCCCAGCATTTCCCCAAGCAGCTTGCCTCTTTGTTGTTGTTTGGTTTTTTGTTTTTTTGAGACAGGGTCTCCCTCCTGTAGCCCCAACTGATCTGTGCTTGCTATGTAGACCAAGCTGGCCTTGAACTAAGAGATCTGCCTCCTGAGTGCTAGGATTAATGCCACCACACCTGTCGTGAAAGAGGGTATGCTTTACTTTTTTTTTTAGTTTATTTTTATTTATTTTATGTGTATGAATGTATTGTCTGCATGTAGGTTTGTGTACCCATGTCGTGCAATGCTGCAGAGGTCAGAAGAGGGTGTCGGATTCCCCTGGAACTGGAGTTCTCTTGGAATTGGAGTTACAGATGGTTCTCAGACCCCATGTGGGTGCTGGGGATCGAACCCCGGTCCTCTGCAAGAACAGTTGGCGCTCTTAACCGCTAGGCCATCTCTCCAGCCAGCTTTACTTTTATTCTTCTTCATCTCAACAATGTGATTATGTGTCCACTGTTTGGTTTGGTCTTCAGTTTAAAATTTAAAAAGTGAGCCGGGCGTGGTGGCACACGCCTTTAATCCTAGCACTTGGGAAGCAGAGGCAGGTGGATCTTTGTGAGTTCAAGGCCAGCCTGGTCTACAGAGTGAATTCCAGGACAGCTGGAGCTACAGAGAAACCCTGTTTCGAAAAGATCAAAAAAAAAATTTTTTTTTTAAAGTGTTTGGACGATGGGAATGGGTTTGGAGATTGATTGCTAAGGAGACCTCTCTGGGAGAGAAGGTGTCTTCATGGTAGTGATAACAATTGCTTGGTGGGGCTATATGTTGTTGCATGTAAACTTAAGGTGGACACAAAATAGGAAACACATGGGGGGGGTATTCATTATTCATATCTGGGACATAGACAACTTTCAAAAAGAATAGTAAGGAAGTTTAGCTTAGTGCTCAGCATGTCTGTGGGATGCACTGTGTTCAAGGAAAACAGTAATAAGATAAGTAAAAGCTCTAAGTACAATAGAATGGTTTTTATACCAATGAGAATAAACTTAATAACCAAGGGAATTTGTTTGAAAAATGGGGAAAGAGAGCGGGACAGTTCTAGTACTTTTTGTTTCTGTGATAAAGCACTGTGCAAAAGCAGCTTGGGGAAGAAAAAGGGTTTATTTCATCATCTCTCTCTCACCTGCCTTTTTTTTTAAGAGCATAGGCCCACCTGCCCAGGGATGGCGCCACTCACAGTGGAATGGACAATTAAGAAAGTGCCCCGAAGACATGCCTACTGGCCAGTCTGATAGGAGATAATTCCTCAATTGAGGTTTCCTTTTCTCTGGTGTCTCTGGTTTGTGTCAAGTTGACAAAAACTAACCAACATAGGGACAGAAACCTAGTAAAGAGATTTGAGAGGTATAGAGTTCCAAAAACTGAATCCTGCCTTTTAATGGAGTTATATGCTGGTAAAACAGGTTTTTCATTTTATAGGTTTTTCATTTTATAGCTATTTTATAGGCACTGAGAATTAAACCTATATTATTAATAAAGTTAGAAATACCCCTATGATACTACTCTAGAAGTCTGAAGAATGGCGGGGCATTCATCAGGTAAGACTCATCCAGTGGGCCTAATGTTTGTGCAGAGAATATGAATATTAAAGGAGAATTTACTCTTCCTGAGCTATAGTAAACCAACCATCTTGTCCTTTAAAAGCCAGAGCTGAAGCTGGGCGTGGTGGCGCACCCCTTTAATCCTAGTGCTCGGGAGGCAGAGGCAGGCGGATCTTTGTGAGTTCAAGGCCAGCCTGGTCTACAGAGTGAGTTCCAGGACAGCTGGGGCTACAGGGAGACCCTGTCTCGAAAACACCAAAAAAAAAAAAATTAAAATAAAAAAATAAAAAAAATAAATAAAATAAATAAAATAAAAGCCAGAGCTGAGCCACTTGTAATGGCACGCACCTTTGACCTCAGCCCTGGAGAGGCAGAGGCAGGTGAATCTCTGAGATTGAGGCTAGCCTGGTCTATATAGCGAATTCCATGTTAGCTGGGGATACAGAGACCTTGTCTGAGAAAAGACGAAAAGAAAAAAGGCAGAGCTTTTGTAGTTAGTACCATTTACCTGTACTGGTCCACAATCAACCCAAGGGACCCAAGTAAATATATATACAATAAAAATTACCTAACAAAACTGGAGGTAAAGAAAGATTGCTGTTAACTTTTTGATTAGTTTGAAGACAGGGTCTTCCTGTGTGTGGCCTGATACAGCTGCAAATTCCAAATCCTCCCTTGGCTTGAGTCTGTAATTCCAACCAAACCTGGATAGACCAAAGACCTTGAGTACTTTCTGGGTGGGAGTGTGGGAGTGTGGGGGTGTTAAAGCTGGTATTTAAACAGTTAAGTGGCTGGGTGTGGTGGCGCACGCCTTTGATCCTAGCACTCGCAGAGGCAGGCGGATCTTTGTGAGTTCAAGGCCAGCCTGGTCTACAGAGTGAGTTCCAGGACAGCTGGGGCTATAGAGAGAGACCCTGTCTCCAAAAGACCAAAAAAAACCCAAAACAAAAACAAAACAGTTAAGTGATGTGAAACTTAACAGTAAGTTCCCTATCTTATTATTAACCATGGCATTTATCCTTTTGAGTGGCTTTCTATTTCTCTCAGTGCCTAGTTGAGTAAAAGAAAAACATTCCCAATTTTTTTGTTAAGGTTCCACCATAACATAATTTATTTAACTTTTTTTTTAAAGTTTATTTCTGTATGTGTATGAATGTACTGTCTGCATGCAAGTTTGTGCACCCGTGTCGTGCAATGCCACGGAGGTCCTGGAACTGGAGTTCTCCTGGAATTGGAGTTTCAGACGGTTCTCGGCCGCCATGTGGGGGCTGGGGATCAAACCCGGGTCCTCTGTAAGAGCGGTAGGCGCTCTTAACCGCTAGGCCATCTCTCCAGCCCAACATGATAATTTATTAAATTGAGCTGATGGATACAGTTGGCTTAGTTTAAAAGTTAAAGCTAAAAAAAATTTTTTTTAAAGTTAAAGCTAAATGATATTTGTAGTTCATGAAATCTGACTACAACTTAATGATGCTGAACAGTTGGTTTTGGTGTAATCAAAAAAGCTAATGCTGTCATTGAAATGTAAAGGAGGACTCAAGAACCCAAGAAAGGCTTTTGTTTTAATGGCTCTTTTCAGTTTACTGCATGGAGGAATAAAGTGGATCTCAGTTATTCAAGCTGTGAAGTTTTTAAGCTTGTAACAAAGGACAGAAGGGAAATTATGCATTGCAAGAGAAATCCTCACTGTAGCTTCAAAGAGCCCCAAGAGCTTAAAACCCAAGAACCCAACACAGTGAGCACAGGTCTACCTAGAGTCCACAAGTGCCAGGAACTTTGGCTGATCATCCTTAGCTAGGCCAGTCTCTTAATCAGGAATTGGTGTGTGTTCTTGCACAGATCAATCAGCAGGTAGCCAAAATTTATTTTTTTCTTTAAATTTTTAAAAATTTTATTTATTATGTGTATGAATGTACTGTCTGCATGTAGGTTTGCGCACCCCTGTTGTGCAATGCCTCGGAGGTCAGAAGATGGTGTCAGATTCCCCTGGAACTGGAGTCAAAGATGGTTCTCAGCCACCATGTGGGTGCTGAGGATTGAACCTGGGTCCTATGCAAGAGCAGTTGGCACTCTTAACCGCTAGGCCATCTCTCCAGCTCCTAGGTAGCCAAAATTTCTATGTTTTATAACTTCTGCAGGCAATTAAAAAGTGTTTTAGTATGTATGAGTGTATTGCCTGCATGTATATAAGCCCACCTGTGTCATGCTGTACCCTCAGAGGTCAGAGGTTTATGGATGGCTGTTAACCACTATGTGGGTGCTGAGAATTGAATCCAGGTCCTCTGCAAGAAGAGTCACTGCTCTTAACCACAGAGCTATCTCCAGGCCTGGGAAATTCCTTAAAAAAAAAATTTTTTTTTTAATTTTATATGTGCATGTATGTAAGTGCACCCATGTCCTCCAGTGTCTTCAGAGGTCAGAAGAAAGTGTTAAGATTCCCTGGAACTACTGATGGTTGTTAGCCACCCTGTGGGTGCTGGGAATCAAAATCTGGGTCCTTTGTAAGAGGCGTGCTCTCAACCTCTGAGCCCCAGGCAAATTTCTTTTTATTGTAATGATCATTGAAGTCTTAGACAGTGGTAAGGGTCTTCCTGCCATTTCTCTGTTGAACTCTTACATTCATAAATCCTCAGTACCACCAGGAAGTGGGTCTTGGCTTGCATCAGCAACAGGGTTGCAAGAATGGAGGTTCTGAATAACAGGCATAATTCCTTTTCCTTCGTAGAAAGGGCTTGTGGAAAGCATCTGTAGGAGAAGGTAGACAGATGGAAGGAAACACTGGAAACCAAGGTAGTTTGAGGGAGAAACAGCTGTGTGATAGGGATGGGTAGGTTTTAAAGTAGGTTGCCCAGGGGCTGGAGAGATGGCCTAGCGGTTAAGAGCACCGACCGCTCTTGCAAAAGACCCAGGTTCGATCCCCAGCACCCACATGGCGGCTGAGAATCGTCTGTAACTCCAATTCCAGAACTCCAGTTCCAGGGGAATCCGACACCCTCTTATGACCTCCTCGGCATTGCACGACACGGAGTGCACAAACCTACATGCAGACAGTACATTCAAACACATACAAAATAAAAAAATAAAGTATGTTGCCCAGACAGCTAGTCGTATTTCCAGTACATATCCAGAAACTAGTATCAGCAGTGACTAATATCCTGGGAAGAGAACTTGGTTTTATCTTGTTGATGCTGTCTTGATTATTATACAGGGTTTCTGCCACAGAGAATTGGTGACCTGGAGGAAGGGAATGTTCATTTGATTGATTCAGGAGGAAAAGGATAAGTTAGGATAAAAATCCTCTTAAAAGTTAGGGCCAGCGTGCATGGTGGTGCACGCCTTTAATCCCAGCTCTCAGGAGGCAGAGGCAGGCGGATCTCTATGAGTTCAAAGGCAACCTGGTCTACAGAGTGAGTTCCAGGCCAGCTGGGACTAAAGGGAGACCCTGTCTCAACCCCCCCCCCCAAAAAAAAGGGCCAAGGGGCTGGAGAGATGGCTCAGCAATTAAGAACACCAAGTACTCTTACAGAGGACCCGGGTTTGATTCCCAGCACCCACATATGGAGGTTAAGAATCGTCTTTAACTCCAGTACCAGGGGAGACACCCTCTTCTGACCTCTGCAACATTGCACTACATGGGTGTACCAACCTACATGCGGACAGTATACTCAAACACATAAAAAATAATAAATAAGGGCTGGAGAGATGGACTAGTGGTTAAGAGCACCGACCTCTCTTGAAGAGGACACAGGTTCGATCCCCAGCACCCACATGGCGGCTGAAACTGTCTGTAACTCCAGTTCTGGGAGAACTCCAGTTCCAGGGGAATCCGACACCCTCTTCTGACCTCTGAGGCATTGTACGACATGGTGCAGACATGTACAGTCATATAAATAAATAAATAAATAAATATAAAATTAAAAAAAATAAATTAAAAAAAAAAGTTAGGGCCAAGGGGGCGTGTTGGCACATATCTTTAGTCCCAGCAGGGGTAGGTAGAGGCCAGCCTGGTCCACATAGTGAGTTCCAGGCCAGCTGAGGCTACAGGTAGACTGTCTCAAAAAGACTCCTCCCTAAAAAAAAAAAAGACATTAAAATAGCTGAGACGGTGCCCCCCCCCCCTTTAAGCTGGTTCATGATAATTTTGTTTGGTTCTTATGAACAAACCCCAGCATTTTGCTATGTATTCTTGGCCAGCCTAAAACCTAGTATGTAGCCTAACCTGACCTTAACTTGCAGGAATGCTCCTGCCATAGGTTGCCAAGTGCTGAGAGCATAGGTGCGCCCCTCCATGCAGCTACAGCTTTCTTTTTTTTTCTCCTCCATTTCTGTCATTTGGCATCTCCATTTTAGAGAGAGTACTCTGTGTGTCTATTCTGTGAACCCTGTCTTTTTTTCCTGAGACAAGGGTCTCCGCATGTAGCTGAGCATTACCTTGAATTACAGGTATGTTCCATCATAACCCATTTATGTGTTGCTGGGGACCCAACCTAGGGCTTTGTACATATTAGGCAAGTTGTCCACCCAGCCTAACCACATCTCTAATCCTCAGTTTTAGCTTTTTTGAGGCAACACTTAAACTATTTTTTTTTAATGTTTTTATTTACTTTTGTGTATATGAGTGCTTTGCCTGCTTGTTTAAGTGCACATATTTGTGTCTGGTACCCAAGGAGGCTAGAAGAGGGTATCAGATGTGTGTTGGGAACCAAATCTGTGTGTTCCTGAAGAACAGTAAGTACTTCTAGCTGCTGAGCCATCTCTACAGGCCCCCCCCACCAAACAGTTGTTAAAATTCTTGTGTTATATATTTCCCTGCTGCACTCCTCTTTAAGCTCTTGATAATGTTTCTGTTGCTGTTCTCAAACTGGAGTGTTGGGACAACAGGTGCCACAGTATCTGTTTACAGCTAATGTTTAAGCAAGGTACAAAAATAGTGACAGTTTACAGAAATTGATGTTTACACATTACTGTTATATGGTCCAGAATCAGGGCTTTTGATGCCATTAAGTTGCATAGGGGATTGTCCCTCACCCTTCTTTTTTCTTTTATATGTAAGTATGAGAGAGTGTGTGGGTATGTATGTATGTACATATGTATGTTTGTGTGCCCTTGGAAGTCAGAAGAAGACATCAGGTTTTCTGGAGCTGGAGTTACAGGCAGTTGTGAGCTACTCATGTAAGTACTGGGAATTGAGCCTGGGTCCTCCTCAAGAGTAGCAAGTTCTCTTAACCACTGATCTCCTTCATTCACCCATTTCTCATGTGTGTGGGTGTGTGTGTGTGTGTCAGTGTTAGTGTCACATGGTACAATGTAGGCTGCCTGTATGTACCCTGTAAGCCAGGTTCTCCTTGAACTCATGGGACTCTCTTGCCTTGATCTCTCATGTGCTGGAATTATAGATGTGAGCCCCCATGCCGGGCTATATAACACGTATGGGATTGCTGCTTCTATAAATTGTTTTGAACTTATATTTTGTGTTTAAAATCTATATATTGATGTGTGGAGATTTGGAAAATAGGAATTTATGTGGCCAAAGTTGCCCTTGGACTCTTTGCTTCTGTCTCTACCTCCCAAGTGCGATGATTACAGGCATGTATACCCATCTTGAATTTATTTACCTTTTCTTTCTTTCCTTGTGGGTATAGAGGCCAGGAGCCAATGTTGGGTATCTTAATCACTGTTCATCTTATTCTTTTTTGGTCTTTTTGAGACAGGGTCTTTCTGTAGCCCCAGCTGGCCTGGACTGTGCTGTGTAGACCAGGCTAGCCTAGAACTCAGATCTACTTCTGCCTCCCAAGTGCTGGGATTAAAAGTGTGCATCATCGGGGTCTGAAGAAATGGCCTAGTGGTTAAGAGCGCCAACTGCTCTTGTAGAGGACCCCGGGTTCGATCCCCAGCACCCACATGGTGGCTGAAAACCATCTTTAACTCCAGTTCCAGGGGAGTCCGATGCCCTCTTCTGACCTCCCTGGCATTACACGACATGGGTGCACAAACCTACATGCAGATAGTATATTCATATACATACAAGAATAAATAAAAATTAAAAAAATAAAAGTGTACATCATCATGCCCAGCAAATCCCAAGCAAGGATCCTTCTATTTCTGCCTCCATAGTTTGGGATTAGAGGTACCACTACACCTGACTTCATATGGTACTGGAGGTACAAACTCAGCTCCTCATACTTTACCACCTGAACCATCTCCCCAATCCCTGTATTAATTTACTTGTTTCTTCCTGAAAGTGTTAAATGATTATATAAATTGACTACTTATACGTCATGTTTAACTTTTAATTCGGACTTTGATCTCTTATTTTGACAGTTTGTTGCATATTCTAAGGACCCAGACATAGGCTTGGTGGCCCGTCTCTTGTTTTTCCTGGTTTATGACTTTCGGCTTTGTGGAATACGGCTGAGATGAAAGGATTTATTGACGATGCAAACTACTCCGTTGGCCTGTTGGATGAAGGAACAAACCTTGGAAATGTTATTGATAACTATGTTTATGAACATACCCTGGTAAGTGTGCCATCTCACATTTTGAAAGTACAGTGTTGATAATTTTGCAAATTCAATACATGAGTGTTGGTTACATTTCTTGGGGTTGTAATCTAATGAAGCTACTTGGTTCAGTTAACCTGAGTAGTTTATTAACATTGCCACATCATTTAAAAAAATGCAGTGCCTCATAGTTACATTTCTTTGTTATGCGTGACTCTTGTATTTTAATGTTGCTGGAAAATCTTGAGTAAATACCATTATACACATTTTTCTCAACTTCCATTCATTTTAATTAACCTTTATATGTTCTGTATGTGATATAATTCAAAGTCTATACTGGCTAACTCTCTACTCTTCCCAGGAATCAACTTCTGCAGAACCAAATTCATTGCTGCTTTAAGTCATTTATTTCTGTTTTGTTCATTTGAATGGTGTGGTACTTTTTTCTTTGTGAAAGCCAATTTCCTGTTTGTCAAAGACTTACTCTAGGTTTCTGTAGTTTTCAGTAATAAGATAACCCCCAGAATGTCTTCTTGCTTTCAGTCTACAAACTTGTCAAGGTTTCTACCCCTCCCAAGCAGAATCTATTTATTTCTTTATTCTGCCATCAAGTTTATTTAGTAAAAGAAAAAAAAGGGCTGGAGAGATGGCCTAGTGGTTAAGAGCTCTGACTGCTCTTGCACAGGACCTGGGTTCGAACCCCAGCACCCACATGGCGGCTGAGAACCGTCTTTAACTCCAATTCCAGGGGAATCCGACACCCTCTTCTGACCTCCACAGCACTGCACAACACGGGTGCACAGACCTACATGCAGACAGTTCATTCATACACATACAAAAGTAAATAAAATTAAATTAAAAAATTAAAAAGAAAAAAAAAAATCTTGATGATACCAGAAGCTCCTATAAAGCAAAGCCACTCTTCAGTTATATTAAGAAGCTCCTGATCAAATCTTGATGGCTGTTCTCTTAGTCATTCAAGTTTCTCTTCTGACTTAGATTTTTTTTTAAATTTCTATTTCTGGTCTGCCTTTGCACATGTCATATAGTAACCTTCTAGTTTGCATCTTTTTTCCCATTTTCTGCTGTTTCTTTCCTAGGTCTGCTTAATTTAATTGACTAGTAATTAAATGCAAAATTTCTTTGTTCTCCAGTTCATTGTCTTCTGAGATTTTTTCCAGATTCACATTATGCCTAAAAATCAGTTTGCTTGCCCTAACACACACAGTACTTCCCCCCCGCCCCCGTAATTATTTATCTGTCCAGAATACCGTGGATGGTATCTTTATATAATAGAATAGATAACAAGCCAGGTGTGGTGGCACATGCCTTTAATCCCAGTACTCTGGGAGGTAGAGGCAGGCAGATCTCTGAGTTTAAGGTCAGCCTGGTCTATATAGGGATATAGGGAGGTCCAGGTCAGCTGGGGCTAAAGGGAGACCATGTCTCAAAAAACACCAGAGAGAGAATAGATAGCAATTCAATTTTTAGCTTTTCCCCACACAGCCCATACTTTTCCTCCTTAATCAACAGGAAGTATATTTTGGTCACATTTATTCTCAAATAATATGGGCAGAAGTTATTTTCATGGCATCCTAAATCATTAGGATATATGAATTATCCTAAATTATTGCTGGCCATGGTGGTGGTTACTCCTTATTTCATAACTTAGGAAGCTGAAGCCACTATGGTAGCAAGTTTAAGGCCAATTTGGCTTACATAGTGAGATCATCTTAGTTAAAACAAACAAACGTGGGAGCTTCTCTTGCTATGAACAGGTACAGTGCAATCCTGCAAAGGGAAAGGGGGAGAGAGGTATTTCCAACTCATGTCCTTAGCCTGGGAGAACAGAACATTTCCTGTCTTGGCCATGCTTTCCCACCTGCCTAAAGACTGCTGGGCTCTGGACAGGAATTTCAGGCTGATGACTGATGGCTAATACTGATGGCTTACCTTCAGCCTACATTCACTCACAATTCACTTCATAGCTGTCGATCTGATAGATGACCTTCCAGCCCCACACTAGCTGCTCAGATGATGGACCACCGTCCAACCCACTGGTCACTCCAAATTCAGGTCTTCTTCGGCCTATATGTGCACATTTATTGCCCGCTGCAACTCACTTTTGTAAGCAAAATAAGATCAGCTCCCAGAGCCAATCACAAACCCCCCCAGTTCAGTGCCACTGTATACTGCAGCTCTGCCTAGCATCATGTACCTAGGCCATGTTGCTTGCTCCTTCTTGGGGCAGGGTCAGAGGAATCCCACGACTCCCACATGGTTTCCTGAGCAGTGCTGGCTAAGAACTAGCCCCTAATTCAAACTGGATCTTCCCATACAAGCACAAGAAAAGCCAAAGGATTCTGTAATGTATGTAACACAGCAAAAAGTCAAGTTTAAAAAGAGAGCAATTGTGCTTATTTTCTCCTTTAATACTTTTTTTTTTTCTCCTTTAATACTTTTTTTTTTTTAGATCTAGTTTAATAAATGTGCTTTTTTTTTTTTTTTTTTTTTTTTTTTTTGAGACAGGGTCTCCCTTTAGTGCCAGCTGCCCTGGAGCTCGCTCTATAGACCATGCTGGCCTTGAACTTAAAGAGATTGGCCTGCCTCTGCCTACTAAGTGCCAGGATTAAAGGCATGCGCCACCACACCCAGCTTTTAATAAGTATGCTTTAAATGTATATATGAAAGCCTATAATATCCAGCTTTCAATGTTTTTGATATTTGTACTTTTTCATTGCCTTAATAGACAGGAAAAAATGCATTTTTCGTGGGGGATCTTGGGAAGATCGTGAGGAAGCACAGTCAATGGCGGAATGTGGTGACTCAGGTAAAGCCTTTTTACACAGTGAAGTGCAACTCTACTCCAGCTGTGCTTGAGATTCTGGCAGCTCTTGGAACTGGATTTGCTTGTTCCAGCAAAGTAAGTATTGCCATTATTTTTTTTTCTCTAATGGCAACATTTAAAAATTCATTAAAAATACACAAAAGTGGAACAACCAGGAACTGTGGGACACTACAAAAATATCAAACCTCCGCCCGCATTACAGGAATAGAGGAAGGAGAAGAATCCCAAGAGAATGGTATTGATCAGATCTTCAACAGAATAATAGATGAAAATTTCCCCAAACTAAAAAAAGACAAACCCATACAAATACAAGAAGCACATAGAACTTCAAACAGACAAGATCAGAAAAGAAACTCTCCATGCCACATCATAGTAAAAACACTAGACACACAAAACAAAGACAAAATCCTTAAAGCCACAAGAGAAAAACAGTGACCTATAAGGGTAAACCTTTCAGAATTACAACTGACTGACAGTGCAAACTGTGAAAACAAGAAGAATGTGGAGCAAAGCATTTCCAGTGTTAAAGGACAATAGATGCCAACCCAGGTTACTATACCCAGCAAAAATGTCGATTATACTTGGAGAGAGAAAAACCTTCCATGACATAAACAAGATGAAAGACTACATGTCTGGAAAACCAACCCTTCAGAGAATACTTGAAGTAATTCAAAGGACAGAAGAAAGGAGCAACCATCCCCAGGCACCTAGAAAGAGACATTAATAAAAGCATAAATGCAGAAGCAGAAACCTAAACCAAAACTGCAAGTGGATAAGATGAAAGGAAGCAACACAAACCTATCAGTCATAACCTTAAATATTAATGGACTAAATTCCCCAATCAAAAGACATAGACTGGGAGATTGGTTTAACAAACAGAGCCCAACGATATGCTGTCTAAAAGAAACACATCTTACCTTCAAGGACAGGTACCACCTTAAAGTGGAAGGATGGAAAAAAAAATTCCAAGTAAATGGTACCAAAAAGAAAGCAGGTTTTGCTATTTTAATATCAGACAAAATAGACTTCAAAGTAAAAGAAATCAGAAGTAACAAAGAAGGCCATTACATTTTTATCAGGAACAATTCACCAAGAAGATTAAAAGATAATTCTCCAGGACCACAAGGCACAGATTAACCCCAGTACACTCATAGTAGGGGGCTTCAATACTCCACTGAGCCCTTTGGACAGGTCAACGGGACAAAGAATAAACAGAGACATCTGAACTGAACGATATGATACACCAAATGGACCTCACAGACATCTGAATATTCCACCCTAATACCAGAGAATACACTTTCTACTCAGCACCCCATGGGACATTCTCCAAAATCGACCACATGCTGGGACACAGAAGAAACCTCCACAAATACAAAAAGATTGAAATAATTTCCTGCAGTCTATCAGACCACAGTGCAATAAAGCTCAATATCAACACCAGGATAAGCCACCACTATAAACAGCCTGCTACCAACTGGCACAAAAACAGACCTGTTGACCATTGGAACAAAACCGAAGATCCAAACTTGAGCACATACAATTTCATCCATCTCATATTTCACAAGGGGGCCAAGAAGACACAATGGAGAAAAGATAGCATCTTCAGCAAGTGGTGTTGGCAAAACTGGATCACCACTTGTAGAAGAATGAAATTAAACCCCTACCTCTCGCCCTGTACAAAAGTCAACTCCAGATGGATTAAAGACCTCAACATGAAACCCCAAACTCTGAAGGGGATAGAAGACAAAGTTGGTAGCAGACTATAAGACATAGGCATAGGAAAAGACTTTCTGAATCAGACAGCAGCTGCGCATGAATTAAGGTGGACAATTGACAAATGGGACCTGATTAAACTCAAAAGCTTCTGTACATCAAAAGAAACAATCAAGGAAGTGAAGAGAAATCCCACAGAGTGAGAGGAAACCTTCACCACAGAAACATCTGACAAAGCATTGATTTCCAGAATATATAAACTACTCAAAAAACAAAGAAGAAATCAAATGACCCACTCGATAGATGGAACAGAGACTTCACAAATGAGGAATTAGAGATGGCTGAGAAACACCTTAAGAAGTGTTCAGCATCACTAATCATTAAGGAAATGCAAATCAAAACCACTTTAAGTTATCATCTTACTCCAATAAGACTGGCTAGGATCAAGAAAACAAATGATACCAAGTGCTGGAGAGGTTGTGAGGAAAGGGGAACACTCATCCACTGCTGGTGGCAATGTAAACTCATACAGCCACTATGGAAAGCAGTATGGAGAACCCTTGGATGACTTGGAATGAACTTACCACCCGACCCAGCCATACCACTCCTGGGCATGTGCCCTCAAGACACACCCCACTGCAGAGATACATGCACGGCCATGTTTTATTTCAGCTCTCTTCCCAATAGCAAGGAGCTGGAACCAAACCAAATACCCCAAATGGAGTTCTATGCAGTGGTAAAGAAAGATGACATCATGAGCTTTGCAGGAAAATGGCTGGAGCTTGAAAACATCATGCTGAGTGAAGTAACACAGTCCCAGAAAAACAAACGAAGAATGGTATCCCTCATTTGTGGATGCTAGTGCCAATTACCTAGTTGTATTTCTTGTGCATGGCCCCTTGAGCCTTTGTCCAAGCAGTTGGGAGTGATGCATATTGGAAACAACAACAGAAAGGACTGCATCAAAGAAACTGACTGAAACAATGAACTTCTGCTTAAAACAGTCAACTTCCACATGGAGGATATTGAGAAAGACTGAGAAAGAGATGAAAAGCATGTTTTGCGGAATACATGAGCTCTGGTGGGGTGGGGGCATAGGGTGGGGGACACGGGTCTAGATTTGATAATCTCGTACAAAATATATATTAAAAATAAATAAATAAAATTCATTAACCCTTACCAGTAAAGCAAATGGAGGAAGTTGGATAGTTGGAGTTTTGCAATAACTGCTTTAAATGTAGTCCAGTATTGGAAGTCTATTAATTTTTCAAGTGTATTAGTGAGTGGGGCACTATATTAATCAAGAACTTTATAGCTGGCAAAGGTGGTTCATTCCTTTAATACCAGCATTTTGAAAATGGATTCAGGAAGATAAGGAATTCAAGGCTAGTCTTAGCAACATAGAATTTGGGTCAAGCTGGAGTATGAGACCTTCTCAAAACAGAAATGTCTTCATCCCCTAGGACAGAGCTAGCTCCTTTCGAAAAAAATTCTAGCCCCCCACCCCCACCCCACCCCCCACCCTCCGAGGCAGGATCTGTAGCCCTGGCTGATTTTGAACTTCCCTGTGTACCTGAGGATGACCATGACTTTACTCTTTATACCTTTACTTTCAAGTGATGGGAAGAGCCATAGGCTACTGTAATGCCTAATTTATATTCTAGGGACGAGACTTAGGGATTTGTACATGTTAACCAAGCACCAAGTGAGCTGCACTTAACAGAGGATCTGAGTTCAGTTCCCAGCACCCACATGCAATGGCTCACAATTCAGTTGCCTGCAACTCTAGCTACAGAGGGATCCTATGCCTCTGGCCTGCAGGGACTCCTGCACTCACATGCAGGTACCCACACGTAGATATGTAAACACATACACGGAATATAAAATACACATTTTTAGCAATATTGCTTGAAAATTTTACTGTATTTTCCTGTGTATGTGAGTGTAGAAGTCAGGGCAACTGGGGGGCTCTTTTCTTTTCTTCCATTTAAGGCCAGGAAATTAGAGGATTGAATTCAGGTTGGCAGGGTTAGTGGTATTTTTACCCACAGAGCCACCTCACAGGGCCCTGTTTGTTGTTTTTAAACACAAAATATAGCAAGGAAACTACAAAAATGTGGTAGCATGCAGACGGTTCTGGATTCAATCCTTGGCACTAGAAGGGAGAAAAATGTGTATGATAATCAAAGTAATTAAAAATTTGCCAATAGATGACACTGTTACATCTTTTTCACAGAATGAAATGGCTCTAGTGCAAGAGTTGGGTGTGTCTCCTGAAAACATTATTTATATAAGTCCTTGTAAGCAAGTTTCTCAGATAAAGTATGCAGCAAAAGTTGGAATAAATATCATGACATGTGACAATGAAATTGAATTAAAGAAAATTGCACGGAATCACCCAAATGCCAAGTAAGTGTAAAACTAAGTACTGGAGAAAATCATTTTTACTGTCTAGGGGTTGAATTGTCAAGCCTGAGAAAAAAGGGTTAATGGTAGAGCAGCAGTATATATTGTAACTTAACCTTAAAAATACTAGCAGTGGGCTAGAGAGAGAGATGACTCAGTGGTTAAGGGCACTTGATGGTTTAGTTCCCAGCATCCACATGGCAGATGACAACCACCTGTAGCTCCAGTTCCAGGGCATCCCATGCTCCCTTCTGGCTTCTGTGGATATTGCATGCAGTGGTGCACTTATGTACGTGAAGGTAAAATATGGACATACAAGTAAATTAGTTTACAAAAACAAAAGACATAAAAAAATTTTTTTAATGCTAACTGCGTTCTACCTGGTGTTGATCCTTTATATGGAATTGGGGTAGTATGGAGGGAGTTTGAAATAGGATCTTATAATCATTAACTCAGGGAAGAAAATTTGGTATGGTCATCAAATTAAGGACATAGCCACATATGTGAGGTGTGTGTTCCTTTGTCATACTTAATTATCTTTAATTTTACTTTATTTATGTATATGAATGTCCTGTCTGCATGTAGGTTTGTGCACCTGTGTCGTGCAATGCTGGGGAGGTCAGAAGAGGGTGTCGGATTCCCCTGGAACTGGAGTTCTCCTGGAATTGGAGTTACAGATGGTTCTCGGCTGCCATGTGGGTGCTGGGGATTGAACTCAGGTCTTCTGCAAGAGCAGTCGGTGCTCTTAACCACTAGGCAACCTCTCCATCCCCAACTTTAATGGTGTTCATAAGGCATTAATTACCCTGAAAACTTTTGGGTAAAGACCTTTCAGGGGAAAGTATAGGGAACTACTTATTTTTGTGGATAAAGATGTGCCTCATGATCTTCCAAAGTTTTGGTTTGATGTTTATTGTGTTAATCTGTACACTAAATGATGCATTCTCAGTAGTTACTCTACTAGTAAGTAAAAAATTTTGCTTTTGTCAGTCTTGCTTTCTGATCTTGAGTCATTCATTTATCAAAGCTTTCTTGGAAAAGTTTTGCAAACAGATATTTACGTATTTGTAGGTTTTTGTTTTTTTGTTTTTTGTTTTTTTTTTTTGGTCTTTCAAGACAGGGTCTCCCTATAGTCCCAGCTGTCCTGGAACTTACTCTGTAGACCAGGCTGGCCTCACACAAAGATCCGCCTGCCTCTGCCTCCCAAGTGCTAGGATTAAAGGTGTGCGCCACCACACCTGGTGTATTTGTGTCTTTTTTAAACACCTTCTGTTAATGTTTAATCTTTTTTACTTATTTTTTTGCTTGTCATGGTTTAGAAGGAAATAACTAGATTTGAAGCATCCTAGCTTTTTCAGTTAAACATCTAGGCTTTCAGAGATCAATAAGCCGGATGTGGTGGCTCACACTTTTAATCCCAGCATTTAGGAGGTGGAGGCAGGTGAATCTGAGATTGAGGCCACCCTGGCCTACATAGTGAGTTCAAGGCCAGCTGGGCCTACAGATAGACCTTGTCTCAAAAAGATGACAAGAGGGAGAGGAGAAGAGAGGAGAGAGATTGATTTGTTGAAGGATTAGCTAGCTAGAAAAACCTAGAAACTCTAAAACTGATATTTTTCTGGGCATTGTGGCTCATACCTTTATTCAAAACTTAGTTTTTATTGAAAAACTTTTTTGGTGGCATTGCTCTTAAAACTTGATGGATTTATAGACTGATGGACTTTTGAATGTAATGTCATCTTTCATTACAGCCCAACTGACTCTTGCTGCTGCAACAGAGTCTTAACTTGCTGCATTTTCCAAAATCCCATCCTTGCACGCTTTATGCCTTAGGCCCTAATTGCTAGTTTTTTCTCTATACAGGATTGTTTTTCATTAGGTTCACTTGACTCATCCATCGCTGGATTTGGGAACACTGACAACATAATCAACACACTTCCTACAATCTTCAGGCTTCACATGTGCTGATGATGATGTAAACCAACTCTGCCCCAATCATCTTCCCCTTCTCTTAGGGTCTTACTACATATTGCAACAGAAGATAATATTGGAGGTGAAGATGGTAACATGAAGTTTGGCACTACACTGAAGAACTGTAGGCATCTTTTGGAATGTGCCAAGGAACTTGATGTCCAAATAATTGGAGTTAAGTGAGTATTTGTAGTATTTTTTTTTACTGCAGAAAAAATTTTCCATACTGTTTTGTAAAGGGTACCTCTCCTTACTCAGAATAATAAGTGCAGAATAGTTTGTCTCAATGTTGGTTTGGTTTTTTATTTTCCTGTGTTAAGGATTGAATGCCAGCCTAAGTGCTTTATCATTGAGCTACATCTCCTAAACCATCTGTATATTTTCTTCCAGAGCTTTTTTTTTTTTTAAGACAGGGTCTCCCTGTAGCCCCAGCTATCCTGGAACTCACTCTGTAGACCAGGCTGGCCTTGAACCCATAGAGATCCACCTGCCTCTGCCTCCCAAGTGCTAGGATTAAAAGCGTGCACCACCACGCCCAGCTCCAGAGCTTTTTTTCTTAAAGATTTGTTTTTATGTATGTGTCTGCATGAATTTATGTGCACTATATATGTGCAAGAGTCTTGAGCAGGAAGAGGTCCATCGTGTGGGTGCTGGAAATTGACTGGGTCATCTCTACCAGAGCTGTAAGCTTCCTCTTAACCACTGAGACATCTCTCTAGCCCCTTTGAATGTTTTGAGACTGAGTCTGTAGCCTTGAACTAGAGATCCCACAGAGGCACTTCAACTTTAGGAGTAGAGGCAGGAGAATCATGAGTTGAAGGCCAGGCTAGTCTACATGGTGACCCTGTCTCAAGCAAAACAAAAGTTAGACTTGCCTTTACCTTTAAATTTTCCTATATGAGGAAACCAAGACCCAAGTTGGAGGCTTGGTTTGGTTTTGAGACAGGTCTCTTAGTTCAGATTGGCCTGGAACTCACTATTTAGTTTGATTCAGTTTTCAAATGAAAGATTTTATGCTATCATAAAATCAGTATTGATTGGTGGTACTTTATAATTATATCTATACAAAAGAATGTTGTATTTTATATGCATGAAGTATGGATGATACTAAAAACTTCATTTAAAAATTTTTGGTTTTTTTTTTTTTTTTTTTTTTTTTTTTTTTTTTTTTTTTTTTTTTTCATTTCATAGTTCTTAATCAGGTTTGGACCCTATAACCTCACCCCACCCCACCCCAAGACCTCATACATTCTGTCAAATATGTTAAGTCCTATCCAGTCCAGCATTTGTACTCAATTCGTACCCAGATGTCCTTCAGTGCAAGTTCATCCACTGGAGTTCAGTCAGCCTATCTGGAGATCTTGAAGAAGATTTAGTTTCTTCCACCTAGCAGTAATCAGTTGCCAAGAGTTCTGAGGGTAGGGTTGGGGCCTGCAACCCATTTCTCCAATCTGGGCCCTTGTCTGATTGATTTGGCCATGGTCTTGTTCCCACTGTCATCGTTGCCACAAGTTCATGTGAGCAAGCTTCCAGTGGCCTGAAAGCCTGTTAGCTGTGTTTATGGACCAACCCTGGCTCTTAGAATCTTTCTGCCCCCTTTTCTGCAATGGTCCCTGAGCCATGAGTGGGTGAGGGTTAATACAGGCATCCCATCCAGCTACATGGAGTCTGCGGTCTCTTATTCTCTAAAACTTAACCAGTTGTGGTCTTCTCTCTGTATCACACAGTGTTGTATAAGGAAGCTTTGCTGGTGAAAGCTGAGGGACGCACTAGTATTCTGCTGTGTTCATGAGCCTTAGTTGTAGAACAAAACATTTTCATAGCATTATGGTAATCAAACATTGTGATTTCTTTCAGATTTCATGTTTCAAGTGCTTGCAAAGAATCTCAAGTATATGTACATGCTCTGTCTGATGCTCGATGTGTGTTTGACATGGCTGTAAGTTTAAGTTTTCTATTGTAAAATTTTAGACCAGCATGTCATCTAATTAGGGCTTAATATTTTCTATTAATCTATATCTAGCATGACACAATGCTTGATTTTTAATTTTAGACAGATTGAGGGTTCCACATAATCATAATTTTGTGTGGAGTTTTTTTTTTTTGTTTGTTTGTTTGTTTGGTTTGGTTTGGTTTTTGGTCTTTTTGAGTCAGGGTCTCCCTGTAGCCCCAGCTGTCCTGGTACTTACTATGTAGACCAGTCTGACCTTGGACTCAAGAGATCAGCCTGCCTTTGCCTCCTGAGTGCTGGGATTAGAGACATGCACCAGCACTCCTGGCTCCAATTCTGTTTTTAAAGTGGGCAAAAGAATTAAAATAAAATTCATTTGCAAATATCTTAAAGGAGAGCACAAGAAAGCTCAGAGAGGCATAATATACTTAGCATTAATTCTGTTACTATGTTTCTATTAATAAAAATAATCAGAGTTTGGTAGTAGACATCTAGTAACTTGCCACTTAGGAGGCTGAGGTCAGAGAACCAATTGGAGGCCAGCCTGGGCTACATGATGTGACCATGTCTCACAAATAAAATGGAAGAACTAAATACTAAAGGTCAGAACAGAGAATTTACTACCTAACTAGGAGGAAGTGATTTTGGGGGAGTGGGGTTGTTTTAAAATATTTTCATATGCATTACAGTTGGGAAATTTTTTAATCTCTAGGGAGAATTTGGCTTTACAATGAACATGTTAGACATTGGTGGAGGCTTCACGGGAACTGAATTTCAATTGGAAGAGGTAAACTTTTTTTCAGGGATGGGCGTTTTCAATCAAATCTGCTTTCTTTTCTACTTCATTCTGGTGCATAGACCAGATTTTTTTTTTTTTTTTTTGTCAAGACAGGGTCTCCCCTGTAGCCCCAGCTGTCCTGGAACTCACTCTGTAGACCAGGCTGGCCTTGAACTCACAAAGATCCTCCTGCCTCTGCCTCCCCAAGTGCTACGATTAAAGGCGTGCGCCACCACACCCAGTCGAGAATTTTTACAATTCAGCAGCAATTAAGTCCTGTAATAAGTTTCATTCTATGAAACCGTAATGGAACAGGAAATTAGAAGACCTCACTAACTTTAAATTTTGAAATTCTCTGAATCCTATTACATCTCAAAAGATTCATTCTTTTACTTGTTCATTTGATGTTCCAGGCACTAAATGAAGGGCCTCACATGCTAGCCAGATGCCCTACCACTAAGTCGTGTCCACTGAAAGTACTGCTTCTGTTGTGTTTTTTTTTTTTATTTATTTATTTATTTATTTATTTATTTTGGTCTTTTTGAGTCAGCCCCACCTGTCCTGGAACTCACTCTGTAGACCAGGCTGGCCTTGAACTCACAAAGATCCGCCTGCCTCTGCCTCCCAAGTGCTAGGATTAAAGGCGGGGGCCACCACCCCTGGCCCTGTTGTGTTTATATACTTAATGTTCCACTTGATTAGACATCAGAAGCTAAAATACCCAGATGCAGGTCACTTCTGCCTTTCAGTTTCACTCAGCCTTCCTTCCTTCACTCTAGATCTAGTGTCTGAACCCTGTGGATTGAAATTTGGCTCCCCTGTTTCTACACTCAAATACAGTATTAGGGGTTTTCCTTTGATGCTCCTGTGGTCATATTGCCAAATGCACTGATGTGAAAGCTTGCCTGATTGGTTGAAGATACCTCCTAATTGGAAGTGCTTAATTTTCCTAGGAAACTTAGCTAATAGCTGTTAAGTCTTGAATTCTGCATTGCAGTATTGAATCCATAATCTCTTAATTTAAAATTCATAGGTTAATCATGTTATCAGTCCATTGTTGGATGTCTACTTTCCTGAAGGCTCTGGCATTAAGATAATTTCAGAACCTGGAAGCTACTATGTATCTTCTGCATTTACACTTGCAGTTAATATTATTGCTAAGAAAGTTGTTGAAAATGATAAATTTTCCTCTGGAGGTAAGTTATGAAGTTTATAGGTATGCTTTTGTTTTATAACACATTTTAAATAAATTTCACCACCTTATTTTTTTTTTTTTTTCTTCGGAGCAAAGTTTAATTCAGGGTAGCCGGGGCTGGGCTCAGGGGAAAGAGAAAGCCAAGCCCAGAATGGCATGTGGCTTGGGAATTTAAGGGATAAGGTGGGAGTAGGATTCAGTCAGAGTGGGGTGGGTCAGAATCTGGCTTCCGAAGGGCGAGGCGGAAGATGGTGGCCTGCTTTAGCATAGCCAAAGGCTATCCTGGTAGAGCAGGTCCTTAGGCAACATGGACCTTAGGTGTCTCTGCATTCCAATGGGCTTCTGGAGCTCACACCCTGACATTCCAGCCTTTTGTTCCTATAGGAAAAGGGGCGAAGTTCTGTCTTCTGTAGCTGCTTCAGAGCTGATCAGGGGCGAAGTTCTGGGGGAACAGCTGTCAGGCTGGAGGGTTAGAGTCCAGTTTTTCATTTTGGCTGCTTGGGGTACTCTGCCCGGTGGGTTTGGTCCAGATCGATAGTGGCCAGTACTTAGTGGATGTTTTCTCTGCAACTGAAAGGACAAGCTGGTTGAGTCTTTCATGAGTATACCAGTGCAGGGACTTCACAGTACAAACAGGGGGCTACAGGGTGCATTAGCAATTGGAGGGTCCCGGTCTAGGGAATGCAGAGGGAAAAAGGATGTGTACCCTGGTTTGAGAAATTGGAAAAAGTTTTAGTACACAGAGCTCTAGAATGAGGGCCAGTTTTAATACACGGGGCTCCAGAATGAGAGCCATAACCATGAGAATATAAAAGGTGGTATTTTCTGGCATGGCACATTAGATCTGTCATCTATCTCTGAGATATTTTCTAACATGACACAGTAGATTCCTAATTTGGCACAGTAGGTCTCTCACCTATTTCTCTGATGATAACCTATTTCATTTTCTCTTCTTTAGAGCAACAGTTTCCTGTTGGGGTGTTTAAAACCACACAGTTAGCTCAGATAAATGAAGTTTGTTTTGGTGTTAAGGTCAGTTGAGGTTCTGGTCCTTAACGGGTCACTCAGGCCTTGCGCCTGGCTCTCTTCACCAGTTTCATCTATGTGAGGACAAAGTCAGGCCTTGCTTGACCAGAGCTTTCCTTTGAAGCATGAGGAGTCTCTCCTCTATGGGCTTTCCTCCTTTGACTGGACACTGGCAGGATGAAGTCCTTTTAAGTGAATCTCCAAGACTTCCCTGACGCGGGATGACTGGTGACTCACTGCCACAGGACATGCACAAAGTTGCGGATGCAGGACTCTAGGACCCAAGTCAACCTCAGAGGGTGGGGGCCAAAATATTGTCCCATCAAATCCCTCTTGCCAAATCATATTAGAGCTTTAAGTGTGGTTGTTAAACCTCCAAGAGGATTTTTGAATTAATTTGGTACATTAATTACCATACAACTCCTAAGTAAAGCTTGAACACTGACTTAAGCACTGTTAATAAATTCTTAATTGCTGTGACAAAAATATTCTGACCAATAATAAAAGCTCATGGTAGGAGCCTGGTGGTAGTGGCTGTAGCACAGGCTAGGAAAGGATGCTATTTACTGGTTTCTGTTGCTGGCTCATATTCAGCCTATTGTATACAATATAGATATCCGGCCAAGAATGGCATTGCCCACAATGGGCACAGGCCAGTCCAATGAAGATAATTATTGAGGTTTCTCAGCTCAGGTGTATCAAGTTGACATTAAACCTATGCAGTAAGTCCTACAATTTGTTCTTTAAGGTCTATGAAGGTCATTCAAGTACTCAAAGTACAATGATTTAAACCATGCAAGGCACATAGCCCATGAAATAAACCCAAGATAATAAAGGGGTTAAAAACAGTATCTTCTCAAATGAAGGCCATGTCACTTGTCCCCAGATTTTGAATTATAGGTTTGAAAAGGAAAAAGGAAGGGGGGGCATTGTCACATACCACCAGCAGCAGGCAGATAATACTTAGGGCTCACCCAAATTGGTTATACTCGCACTGTCCGTGTGGTCACCAGAAGCAAAACCTAATTTTTCCCAAAGATATTAAAAGTAACATGTGCAAAGTATAACAGATATACAAAACAATTTCAGTATATATGGGTAATTTTATGTCTGTTTCACTTGAGGCTGTAACTAGGTATATAGTACCTGGTAGGTGGAACACAATTTTTTGTATATGTCATAATTACATTATAGAATTTTTAAAAGTGAACAGTACTTCATGCATACACTCATAAATAAGGTTCTAATAAATACATTTGGCGATGACACTTTGTAAAGGTTGTGTTAAGCAAAGGCACATGTATTGTAATCATACAGATAGATCTTAATATGCTGTTTAACAATGTCATACACACACATATATGCACACATTCCTTTAAGAGATTTTATCCTAGCAGTTGTATTGATCCATCATATGCATTGGAAAAAACACTTTTAGAAACATTATTTAAAACATGCAGCTCTGATTAATTGTGCTGCCAAGGCTAAGATGACATCTTGTACCTTTGGTTTTTTTTTTTTTTTTGTACCTTTGGTTTTAAAACTATGATCTTATTGAAATACTTTAACAAGTGATGGAAACAATTATATATATAATTAAAGAACTGACAATATTAAGGGTACTTAGGCTGTTTCATTGGAGGGAAGGGATTGCAGGGGAAGGAATGTGCCACTGTCCAAGTACCAGAGTATGAATGAATCTAGGGATTTTTTTAAAAGTGGTCTCTGGTCAGAAGGACAGTTACATAGCACAGGAGAGAAAAAAAATCTGTTAGTAAACCTGTAAGGGTCAAAAAAATCAGGTCTTCAGACGTCTGGAAACAAAGAAAAAACTAGAAAAGAAAATTTTTAGTTGTAATATCTGTGGAAAAATAATTTGGACAGAGAAGAAATAAAACCTTCAGATAAACAGTGTAGAAACCTAGGAACCCGGGTTCAAATCAGGCCTTTAAAAAAAAAATTTAAGAGGCATGCCAAAAGTAAACTTAATTTAATTTTTTGTTTGTGCACAACATAAAATAAAACAAGTTTGAAGTGGCCACTTTGTTTTGACAAAAAACACAGAACATGGACACATGACAATTACAAAGACACATTGAAGAACGGTTATGACAAACGGTTATAACACAGACAGGTTTGGACAGACACATGACTTAACTTGTATCCATTAACTCTGGATAGTGGGAAAATCCCCTTTTATCTAAAGTTGCCCTCCCTTGTCCAGGGCTGTAGACAATTATTAACATTTACAAAGAATCATTTAGAGTTTAAGACATTTGCTTAGGTGGAAAATAGACTGTATGTCCTACTGTGCTTTGCAGCACAGCCTGTTCTTGTACACCTGCGAAGGATGGTGGACTGGGTAAGCAGGAAAATCTGGTGGCTTTTGCATATTACCTGCTAATTTAATGAGAATAAATTTAGTTAGTGGAAAAATCAAAAGATCCCAGCCAAGTGAAAGATTACTCCCTGAGGGAAATGCTGGATGCTAGTGAGGCAGGGTGTGGTCAGCACACCTTCTTAATCTCAGACACAGGGGCTTGTATCCTGAAGCAGACAAAATGGATTTCTGAATAAAATGGGGTTTAAGAGGAAAATACAATGAAATGGAAAATGTCAAAATCTGAAATAATCCCTTAAAATTTAGGCAAGTTTTGTAAACAAAATATAAAAAACAAAATTGTGAAAGGATCAGAATATGTAATTAAATAAATTGCAAGAGAATTAGAATATAGAAATATAGCATTAGTTATTACAAGGTCTGATGTAAATTCAGGCTTCCTGCCACGTGGTCTTGTTGTGGCTCAGCAGAAATGGGGCAGCTGTGCGGCAGACTGGGGAGAGGAGAGAGCTGTACGAAGGAAGTAAAGTTTTTTAGCCTCAGAAGATAGGGGAACGGCGTGGAGGACGAGTTCTCTAATGGGAAGCGGCGTGGAGGCATACATCCTCTAAAGGGGCTGGTCAGAGACTCCAGGTCTGGAGTGTCTCTGAAGCAGAATGGGAGGCTAAAATGAAGGAAGAATTGGAGGGTAGACAGGCAGAGAGAAGGAGGGAGAAGGAAGACGGAGGGAAACAGGAGAGAGTACCGCCTTTGCGGTACTTAATCTGCCACATACTTTGTTACATAATAAGGAAGGGCTAACAGTGTTCTTTAAGTCCATCAAGTCAGACCAATGAAAAGGCACTAATTTTACTACATCCAGTGTCACTGTAGGAAATATTTTTAGTAATAACTTTTTCCCCCCTCTTCACTATAATCCTCAGTCCTTAGGAAAATTAAGCTTTTTAGTTTTTCCATTTTTTCTTAATTTGAATTCAGTCCAGGACCATATATATAAGACCGTATATATAATACCTGTCAGTTCTCCTTTGCATTTCTTTACTTTGATACTTCTGAAGAGCAGTTTTGTTAAATTGGGTTTGTTTGATGCTTCCTGTGATTAGGTTCAGGCTATGTATGCATTTTTGACAGAAATTCTACCAGAGTGATGTGTATCACAGAAAGCATATGATAATGATCTGTTCTAATATTGGTGGTACTGGGTTTGGGATTGGTAGATGGTTAAGTGCTTGATTGGGTTTATTTTAGTTAATGTTGAGAAATATAAAAATTTCATTAAATATAGATATGAAATAGTTTTATTATAACCAACCCCCTTTACACTAACTATATATTTGGCATTTTACTATGTAAGCTCATCTTCCTTTTTACTTTTTTTATTTCAGTAGAAAAAAATGGGAGTGATGAACCAGCTTTCGTGTATTATATGAATGATGGTGTTTATGGTTCTTTTGCAAGTAAACTTTCTGAAGACTTAAATACCATTCCAGAGGTTCACAAGGCAAGTGTCGTTACTAAACTTATTTGCAATCTAAAAAGCAAGCCTAGAGATGCTTGATCTTAAGGGCCCACACCCAAGATCTGATACAAGTTAAATGACCTCCCCTGCACCTTGGTATGGGCACACATATGCCCACCCCTCCCCAAATAAGTGTGATTTTAATTTTTTTTTTTAAAGAAAAAAATGATGCATATGGATCTGTCTAGCAACTTGGAATACAGCTCAGTGGGTATATTAGTCACTTTTCTGTTGCTGTGATAAAATCACCATGACCAAGGGAACTTAGAAAAGGAAGAGTTTATTTGAGCTTACAATTGACAGTTCCAGGGAATCAGAGTCCATTGTGGCAGGAGGCATGGTGGCCAGGGCTGGAGCAGAAAGCCGAGGTTCACATCTCACAATGAGCCCAGGAAGTCAAGAGAGAGGACTGGAAGACAGCAAGGCTTGTTAAACACACTAAGCTCACCCCCAATGACATACTTCCTCCAGCATGGACACACCTTCTAAGACCTTCCAGAACAGTGCCACCAACTGGGGACAAAAATCTGAATACTTAAAGCCTATGGGGGACATTCTCATTCAAACCACCACAAGTGGTGGTCAAGTCCATTTTCATAATGTACAAGGTTTCAATCCATAGGAACCTCACTTACCCTTGGCTGTTACATTAAACATGTGCAGTTTTTATGAGAAATACTTTAGGATGGGGAAAATACACTTTTTTAGGATTTAGTATTCTGGCTCCTTCAGTTTGTTGCCTTGGTGTAGAGTTAATGCCTGTCCCTCAGCTTTTGTTCTATAGACATGAGATCTGGAAAACTGATAAAAGTTGCTTCTTATCCACCTACAGATTGAATACCTGAAAGAATTAGGCACCTTTTCTCTTTACAGAAATACAAGAAAGATGAGCCTCTGTTTACAAGCAGCCTTTGGGGTCCATCCTGTGATGAGCTTGATCAAATTGTGGAAAACTGTCTTCTTCCTGAGCTGAATGTGGGAGATTGGCTTATCTTTGATAACATGGGAGCAGATTCCTTCCATGAACCATCTGCTTTTAATGATTTTCAGAGGCCAGCTATTTATTACATGATGTCATTCAGTGATTGGTAAGATGATTTCATTTTAAAGCAGATGGGATATTTGAAGTGACATTTCACATTTGCTAGTAACTTACATAACAAACATGCATAACTTCAATAAAAAATCATTCAAATGAAAGTTTTAATGTAAAATTTCACATATCAGATGATAAAGTTGATGAAGAAATTGTTCTTGATGCATTCAGCCTTTGTATTAAAAATAATCTCTCAGAGGCTGGGGAAAATGGCTCAGTGAAGTGGATGTCACACAAACATAAAGAGCCGAACTGTGGTAGTCCTAGTGTTGGGGGTTGGGGTGAGGGAGAAGCATAGAGAGCTGGCTAACCATCCAGACACATAGGAATTCTAGGCTCAGTAAGAGATGCAGTCTCAGATAAGGTGGAGTCTAATTGAGGAAGACATGAGACATCAACCTCTCGTTTGCACATACTCACCACCCCACTGATAAAAAGTTTTTATTTGGGGACTGGAGAGATGGCCCAGTCCTTAAGAATACTGTCTGCTTTTGTAGGAGACTGGGATTCTGTTCCTACCACCCACATGACTGCTAAATAATGGTTCTAACTCCAGTTCCAGGAGATCTGGTGCCTTTTGACCTGCAAGCATTGCATGACACAGGTGTATGTATATACTATACAGGCAGTATACTCATGCACACAAAATGTGTATGAGTTTAGTTGTTATGAAGGCCAGAATAGGGTGTTATATTACCTTGGACCTGGAGTTAACAGGTGATTGTGAGCCTCCTGATGTGGGTGCTGGTAACTGAGCTTCAGTCCAGTGCATGCTGTTAATTGCTGAGCCATCTCTCCAAGAACCCCACCTCACCTTAAAAAAAGAAAAAAAAAATGGGCTGGAGAGATGGCCTAGCGGTTAAGAGCGGGGACCGCTCTTACAGAGGACCCGGGTTCGATCCCCAGCACCCACATGGCGGCTGAGAACCATCTGAAGCTCCAATTCCAGGAGAACTCCAGTTCCAGGGGAATCCAACACCCTCTTCTGACCTCCGCGGCATTGCACGACACAGGTGCACAAACTTACATGCAGACAGTACATTTATACACATACAGAAATAAATAAAAAATTTTTAAAAAAAACAAAAAAACCTGGGTCACAATGGTCGAGTTGTCATATCCCTTTAATCCTAGCACTTAGGAGGCAGAGGCAGACTGATCTAGGTGTTTTCAAGGCCAGCTGGGGCTATGGGGATACCCTGTCTCAAACCAAAAAATAGGGGAGGCCCCAGAGATTAACTTTGGTCATCAGGCTTGCACAGCAAGTACTTTTTTTACCCACTGAGCCATCATATTAAGAGTGACTAGAAGGACTAGTTGTTTCTCTATTTCATTGTGATTTGTGTGGTCTTTGTAAAGGCTTAAATCATGAATTTTGCTTATTCTTAAATATAGGTATGAGATGCAAGATGCTGGAATTACTTCAGACACAATGATGAAAAACTTCTTTTTCGCACCTTCTTGCATTCAGCTGAGCCAAGAAGACAGCTTTTCCACTGAAGCTTAAACAGGCATTAACGCTTCTTAATATCTGAAGTCGCAGGTTAAGCTTGTCTGGTCTACATTCCAGTGTGGGGAAAAAAATTCAGTCTTTATTCTGTTAATTCTCTTGGAAACAAATTCATAGTAATAGCTATTTGGGACCAGACAAAAATCAGCTTTCATCTATAATTAATTTGGGGGTAGAGGGAGATTTAGATAATGTATCCAGATTTAAACTTACCAGTTTGACCTACCCCTTAAGCGTTTAAAATAAAATATGCAACAAAATGGATGACTTAGTGGAGATGGAAGCCCATTAATTGGGTTCCCCATTGAATCGTTTACATACAAGTACACAGTTTTTATAATAAGAATTCTTGTTAAAAGTCTTGTAAAGTTGATGTCTTTCACCAAGATATATCACATTAGTGGAAAACCAGTGTGACTTCATTAGATACGTTTAGTGTATTTAGAATGTGTAAATTTGTGCTTTGAACTGTAGTTTAATAAATGTAAAATTGCATCATAGTATTTGTTGTACTTGACCTAATGTAACCCTTGTATGATTGCAATAAAATTTTGTGTAGATTTTACTGTTTTTTTTCAGGCTAAAACTTTGGGAAAGGGGCTAGCTAGCAAAGGTAGTTTTGAAGTAGATTGTATATGGTCTGTTTTGAGAGTTAGTTTTTGTTATAGCCCATTTAAGTTTGGTTTGACTCAATACACCTTTCAGTTATTAGTAATTTAAGTAAAGTGTTTGGTAAATCAATGTGAAGTTCAGATTCATTATGGAGAGTTGATGTGCAGTAAGCATGATGTTTAACAATTTTAACACCAAAAATGTTAATCCTGCATAAACCAGTTGTAATAATTAATAGGTGTTTCTGTATAGATAGGATGCATAGAATACTTTAGTAAATCTTTGAATCACAAATCTTTAGGCCGATAGGGGGAAATATGTGGTCGGGGAATGAAATTGCAGAAAACTGCAGAGCACTAAGATTTAAAGAAAGGGCTACATCTATACCGTATCCAGAAATCTAGTGCCCCTTTGCACAGAATACTTAATGAGGTTTGGGGGTGAAGCACACTTTCTTCAATTTCTCAGTTGTAATGATACCCAATTGGGGTTTTGTTATTTTATTTGTTGGTTTGACTTTATTAGTCTTTTAGTTTCTCATTTCCATTTGTTCAGCTTAGTAATTATTTTCATACTAAAACTTTTTGGTGGTTGGGAAAGGGAGTTAGCATCACTAACCTGACAATTATGCCAGGGTTTACTTTGTTCACTTCTAGTGTATTAGAAATCTTAGATCTCAGAATCACAATAATAATAATACAAACTACAGGGGTCATTTTTTCCTAACTTTTACTCTATGTTCAGAGATGGAATTTCTGTCTCCCAAGAGGGAATGTGACTTCACTTTGGTGCCAATGGACAGAAAATTCTCTGCTACATAGAAGTTTAGAATGCACTTAATAGCTGGTTTTTACACCTTGATTTCAAGGTGCAAAGAAATTGATCATGAATCTCTAATTTTAATCTCAAACCAGTAGGTGCTTAATATTTTTGATTTGATTACTACCCATTTGAATATCATGGGTTCTATTAATTATAAAATAACTTAGGACCCCAGTCCATTGTCATGTGGTTGTCTTTGGACTTTTCCAAGGTAATAAGGGGTTTTATGCAAAATTCCAAGCTACCATGGGGACTGTTTTTAACTAACTGTAACTAGGAGGAGGACTTGTTCCCTACCTTCTTTGTGTCATGCATTGTGGTCCAGAAATGCCAAACCTTTTTAAAGATGGTACAAAAACAAGGAACCCAAACCCTAACAACTTGAGTCCTTAGCTTGATTACATAGGATTGAGCTTCGTGGCATATCAATTTTTGCCATCTGCATAGGAGAGCTATTGTGTGTAAAACAGCCCAGGGTTGCAAATATTACACGTGAATAAGGTAACTTTAAGAAATGTCTGTATTGTATTTGAAGACTTTGCCATAAATCTGAAGTTTAAACCTATGTATTTCAATTTGGTATGCTTAAAAATAATGTAAAATCTTTTTTTATATGATATTGTAACCTCAGTTCAAAATTTAACTGAAAATAGAAAACCCAAATGATTTCTATATATAGTAAATTGATCTGTAAAGGTAACTTGTGATTCTGAATACACAGATAAAATGTTTTTATTCCTCATGCTTTATTTTGGCTTCTATCATGAAATAGATGTGAAGTTTTATGACTTAGTTTTGTGTATATTGCCCACAGTTGTTTCAGAATCTATTGCAAGGTAAAGTGATGCTGGGAGTTTGTGCAATGAAGGTTTTGATGAGCTAACATTCCTGGGGGCACCTTTTTTAGACACTAGCCTCCTAACCATTTTAAGCTTGGTCTAAATGAATATGTTGTAGAAATTTACATTCGAAAAGCATAGCTACTAATCTATCTTGACCTGCTGAAATGAAAATCAACACCTCAGTTGTTGAAACACTCAGTGGGAAACTTGATAGGAAGTTTATTCTTTTTTTTTTTTTTTTTTTTATGTGTATGAACGTACTGTCTGCATGCAGGTTTGTGCACCCGTTTCGTGCAATGCCGCGGAGGTCAGAAGAGGGTGTCGGATTCCCCTGGAACTGGAGTTCTCCTGGAATTGGAGTTACAGATGGTTCTTAGGCTCCATGTGGGTGCTGGGGATCAAACCTGGGTCCTCTGCAAGAGCAGTCAGTGCTCTTAACCGCTAGGCCATCTCTCCAGCCCCTGGAAGTTTATTCTTAAGTGCCCCCTCCCAAAGAGTACATTAAGCTTAAAGAATATTATTTATACGAGAGTGGTTATAGGCTGGTGGTTAAAAAAAGAAGACTGACTTCCTCCTATCTCTGGCATTTCTGTGTAAGCACAGGCCTAGAGACCTAACCTTCTTGTGCATGAAAGTTTGTACTCTTAGGAAGTTAATGGAATGGAACAGCTGGTTAAGGTGCAGGGTCACTGGCAACTGCAAGAGAGAACATAGCTTCTGTGTCTGGCAAATGGTTGCAAATGGTAAATGTCACCTGTGGTTGATCTAGCACATATTCTGCCCTTTTGCTTAGGGCTAGTTCATTGAACAACTGTCAGTGTGAATAAAGGGAAGGCTGTACATTGTTGTCTTGTTGACACTGCAATCAGAAAATAAATTTTGCATGCATCTGCAGGTAACAGGTTTCGTGGTGAGGATGAACATGGTCAGGAATTTTAAGTTGGGACTGTTTTCCCCCTTATTTGTAGCAAAAGTTACTGGGACTCCACTCACGGGCCAGAGTGGTGGGTTAGCGAAAAACTTGCCAGGCAGGTAGCATACTAACTACCCAGGCTTGTGAGTTCACAAGCCAGTTTGACTTTTTTTTTTTTTTTTTTTGGTGTTTTTGAGACAGGGTCTCCCTGTAGCCCCAGCTGTCCTAGAACTCACTCTGTAGACCAGGTTGGCCTTGAACTCACAGAGATCCGCCTGCCTCTGCCTACGCCTCCCAAGTGCTAGGATTAAAGGCATGCACCACCACACTTTTTTTTTTTAAGACAGGTTCACTTTGTAGTTGAAGCTGGCCTAGAAATCACTATGTAGTGCAGGCTGGCCTAAAACTTGACTGTCCTGCAAGTGTGCACCACCACACCCCAGCATAAAGTCATCTGGATTCATATTTACTAGAGGCTAATGTCTTACACTTCTGAGAGATAAAAGATTGGCTGCTTTCTTCCAATGAAACAAATTTCCTTTCAAGAAGTTCCTGGAAGAACAGTCTGGAAGCCACCTTGCATGTTGTGTGATGACCCTTTTATTTATAAGCTTAATGGCCATGAATGGTGGTATGGCTGAAGTACCAAATGCCTTGAGCACAATTTCCTAATAGGGAAAAAAACCCTCAGTGCATGTAAGTGTACTTTCTGCATTGTATTTTTGAAGGCCCGAGGTTGGGGCTGGGTATTCAGCTGAGCCGTGCTTCACCCTGCAAAGGAAGGACATCAGCATCCCACTCCTGAGATGTCTTCTCAGCTCTAAATTTTAAGCCCTATATTTGACTTTTTTAAAGTTTGTGGAGTGTTTTTTGTTGGGGTGGTTTTATTTTGTTTCTTATTTTTGAGGTTGGGTGTCACTCTGGTCCTGGCTAACCTGGATGGAACTCAGCTGTCCTCCCAGTTGAGCCTCCCCGGTGCTGGAATTACAAGAGCCGCTAAGTCCAGCTCTGGTTTTCATTTTTTGTAATTTTAAGTTTCCAAAGTAAAGTTTCAACAAAACTTCTCATCAATACTGATACTGAACCCTCTTTTCAATTTCTTTTTTAATTGACATGGGGTCGCTGGTCTTGCTAATTTGCCTTCAACTATTTTTTTTTTGGGGGGGTTCAGCGTTTCCCTTTACTCCCAGGCTAGCCTCAGTCTTACCAAGGTCCACCTGCCTCTGCCTCCCAAGTGGTGAGATTAAAGGTGTGCGCTATCTTGCCTGGTGTGGTCTTGAACTCTTGACCTTCTGAATAACTGGGATTTTACAGGCCTGGCTGCAGGAATCTGATCTCTGAAGAGGGATTTAGGGAAGTGTTTTTTGTCATCTCTCACCCTGGGTACTCCAGTTCATCTCCATATTGCTTTAATATCAGTATCTTTTATTAAAGGTGTTCTCAAATATCTGGTAAATCTGTATCTGAGTGGTGCTAAGAGCTAACAAGCAGTCATGAGTACCGTTTGTCAGTTGAGAAAAGTCTGGCCTGGCAAATTAATTGGAACAGTGTGTCATGATTTTGAAGTCTGCTTATTGTCCATGAATCCTATTTCTTGCCTGAGGGATGATAGACCATCTGCTAGCATTCTAGAAAACCCAGCAAGGCAAGAGGGTTAGACTTGGGCTTGTAACTGTTGGGAGGGCAGTCCTGCTGTTGCTGAAAATTTATCTCCCATTCCACAGACTCAGGTCTTATTGGACACGAGAGATCTCTTGCCAGCTGTGCAGTGTGCAGGGATGATCTAGGACTTGGGTGCTCCTGCTTTTTGCCTCTCTTTAGTGTCTGCTCATCTTCAGAGGTCAGGACTATTGTGATTCCTGCCCTTTTCAAAAATTTTTTTTTATTTTGCATGTATGTGTTCCTGTACACATTGCAGTGTATATGTGAAGGTCAGGACAACTTGCCGGAATCAGTTCTCCACCATGTGGATTCCAGGATTAAACTCAAGTCTTCAGTCTTGGTGGCCAGTGCCTTTACCCTCTGAGCCATATTGATAACTAACCTGTCATACAGTTCCTGCATTTCCAAATAGATGCCTGAAATGACTTGTTTTCCCCAACTGCTGGCTTTATGGTTTAATTCCCTGATGGTGAACTTAAGTTTTTATCCTTTGGTCTCCATATTCTTTAAAAAATTTAAGACATTTATGTGTCTGAGCATTTGGCCTGCATGTATATAAATGCACTTGTATTGTGCAGTCCCCACAGAGACCAGAAGAGAGCACTTAGGCTGTAAGCTGCCATGTGAGTGCTGGTAACTGAACCTGGATCCTGCTGGAGTCTAGTGCTCTTAACCACTGAGCCATCTCTCCAGCCCCATAACCTCCCCATTATGCATTTTACCCTTTAAGTTCATGGAGGAAGAATTGCACCGCCATATAAAGGTCATTTCATATTTCAGGGAGAAGCCAGGTGTGGTGGAGTCCTGTAACCCCAGTACTGGGAGGCTGAATTATGAGGATTAATAGGAGGGATGGGGGGGTACAGTTGGTAAAGTACTTGACAGGCCTAAGCATGAAGAACCTGAGCCATTTCTCCAGCCCCAATTTTTTTTTTTTGTTTTATTTTTTTTTGTTGACACGGTTTTTCCCTGTGCCCCAGCTGTGGGCCTTGAAATCAAGGAGTTCCACCTTGCCCCTGCCTGGCAAGTACTGCGGATTTAAAGGTGAGCATCCACCACGCTGGTAGAGATTTTTCTTAATCTTTTAATTTTTTTTTTGAGGTTTTTCTAAGAATGTGGAAAACAATAGCAGATTCTTCACATACACACTCCTGCACACAAGTTAAACAAACAAAAATCACAAAAGGCAAAGTTTCTGACATGGTCTAATGTAGCCCAGGCTGGCCCGAAACTAGCTGAAGATGACTGAATTCATGATCTCTCTCCTTTAGGCATGTGCCACCATACCCAGCTTTGGGAGAAATTATATATATTTATATGTATGAATGAGTCTTCATGTAGGTTTGTTCACCGGTGTCCTGCAATGCCTCGGAGCGCAGTCCTCTGCAAGAGTAGTCGGCGCTTTTAACCGCTAGGCCATCTCTCCAGCCCGGGAGAAATTTTAAAGGTACTCTGCTATCCAAAAAAAGTTATAGCCGGGCGTGGTGGCGCACGCCTTTTAATCCTAGCACTTCGAGGGAGTTCCAGCGACAGCTGGGGCTACAGGAGAGACTCCTGTGTCTCGGTGGAAAGAAAAAAAAAAAAAAAAAAAATGTGGCAGAGGCATGTGAAATGTTAAACTCTGGTACAGATAATGATTTTTATCATGAAATTTTAATTTCTGCATTTATCAAATGGGATGCTTTTAAATCATTTTAGAATAGTCTGAAGCATGTCATCTACCATTCTGTGTTGCTGTCCCTCCACAACTACTTTATGACAGACTTTTTGAAAGTAGTGTCCCTTATGTTAATTCTCAGCAGAAGTGGTGTTTTCAAAAAGTGAACCCTGCAGTAAGAGCTTTCTGCCGGCTGCAGACATGGCTCTCTGGTTAAGAATGCCTCCCAGTTTTGCGGAAGGCTTGGTTCAGTTCCAGCACCCACATTCTGGCATCTCACAGGCTTCCTATAATTCCAACTCCAGAAGGCTCTATCTTAACTTAGGACCTCTGCTGGTACCCTTGAGGGTGGACACACACACAATTAAAAAAATCTTAAGTTGGGCATAGTGGTGAATGCCTTTAATCTCAGTGCTCAGGAAGCAAAGGCAGATGGATCTCTGTGGAGTTCAAGGCCAGCCTGGTCTACATAGTGAATTCCAGGACAGCTGGGACTTAAGGGAAACCCTGTCTCGAAAAGACCCACCCAACAAACGACCAAAAAGAAAAAACAAACATTGAAGATACCCAATGTCACCTCTGGCTCCACATGTACTTGTGCACACCCCATTGACAAAACTATAGAAATAGGGTAATTAAGCTGGGCGTGGTGGCACACGCCTTTAATCCTAGCACTTGGGAGGCAGAGGCAGGCGGATCTTTGTGAGTTCAGGCCTGCCTGTTCTACAGAGTGAGTTCCAGGACAGCTGGGGCTACAGGGAAACCCTGTGTCAAAAGACCAAAAAAAAAAAAAAAGGGGGGGGGGTAATTAGTATTACCATAAAGTGTGAAAGTTACAGTTTTGTAAGTTGTCAAGGGATGGAGTAAGGTGAATTGGCTGTGAAATGACTGGATGATATAGGGCTCATCACACATGAACTGAAGTATTCAGCATGTACTTGAAGCACTATTTGGACTCTCAAAAGATAGAAAATAGGTAAGGATGCAGGTGTGGAAATGTATACCAGTAATCATAGCCCCTCAGAGACTGGGAAAGAGGATCCTGAGTTCAAGGCCAGCCTGCGTTACATCGCTAATTCCAGCCCAGTCTTAGCTGCATAACAAAGAAGACAATCTAGGAAAGTAAAATTACTTAGTGACATTGAAAACCTGCCTTCAGAAATAGCTGTAAAACAAGTTTAATAATACAGAGATTATGCTGAGGCCTTGCTTAAGGTGACCATTTTGAGCTTTGAGATTCATAGGGGTCAGGTTAAAAGAGAACCAGAATTCAAATTCCAGAAGTTGTGTATTGTTTTTGTCTTTTTGAGATAGAGTCAGGCTGGCCTTGAACTCCCAGAAATCTGCCTGAAGTGCCGGCCCAAAACTTTTTTGGGGGGGCTCTTTGAGACAGGGTCTTCTGTAGCCCCGGGGTCTCCTTTTAGTCCCAGGCTTGCCTTGAACTCAATCCCGAGTGCTGGGATTAAAGGCATGTGCCGCCACGCTGGGCCCCAAAACACTTTTTAAAAAATATTTTTATTTTACATGTACAAGTGTATTGCCTACATGTTTCTGAATGGAGCTGTGTCGTGGAATGCCCAAGGAAAAAAGGGCATCCTATCCCCTGAAACTGGAATTTCGGACAGTTGTTAGCCATCATGTGGGTGCTGGGAACTGAACCTGAGTCCTCTGTAAGATCACCCAGTGCTCTTAACTGCTGAGCCATTTTTTTTTCAATCTCCAAATCTAAAAACATTTTAACAAAATTCAAAAATCCATTAGGATGCGAGTAAGGTATTCTCCCTACTGTGCAGAGTTCTAACTTGTGTCAGGCTGTGTGCCCAAATGTGTCAAGTAGCAGGTAGCAAGAAAAGGAGAGGGACTGCGCAGTAATCCCACTAGATGGCGCTTTGAGACCACCTATGCACAGTGCCCAGGAAGTTGCCCCAATTGTGTGTGTCTGTGCATAACAGTTTCACAAAGTTAAAGTCACAGTGCCCTACGTCCATGTTCTAAAGTATGGGGGGGCTCTGAGGAAGAGTCTCGCTTCCTCGCCCCACCACATGCACATGTCCTTTGCCACTGTAAAGTACGGGTGCTCTGAGCGGGACAGAATCTCCAGGGATTTGGGAATGAGCTAGCCTTTGAGGCCGGGCTTGCAAAGCCTAGGAGTGGTTGCTATTGGTTCACTGGGAGAAAGGGTGCTCCGACTGACTGATTCAGGGAGACAGTTTCTTGTGTGGCTGTAGGAGACACACCTCTGGCTTTGTTAAGTCCTTGGGTCTGTTTTTGTGGTTTTGAAGTTCTATCCTTGAAGAGGCAAGTCAACAGGTTTGTTGGAGACCAGTATGCTTGACATGTCTATGTCCCACAACAGCTGTTTCCCACGGAGCTTTCGGAGTGTGTGTATACATATGTGTGTGTGTGTTTATGTGTTCAAGCAAAGTGAGTGAATTGCTGCTTTGTTCTCCACTTTCCCAGGATGCCTTGCTCTTCAAATCCACATTTGTCTTTCATGGTTTCAGATCAATTTTCCCATAATATTTCACCCCTTGGGGCAGTTCACAATTGTTTGTATTGTTTTGTTTGAGACAGGTCCCTGTGTGTTGCCCAGGCTGGCCTTGAACTCTGGGGCTCATTTGGTCCTGCCTGCCTTGGCTTAACCCACAACTGGCTCTACAGGTACACACCATCATGTTTTCACTTGAATTTTTGGTGGTTTTGGAGATCACTCGACTCCAAAGCCTTGTGCATTCTAGGCTACACTCTACTACCCCTGAGCTATACTCAGGTCGTTTCAGAGAGGGAGAGGGAGGTGCTGTTACATTTTCTCCGGCCTCTGCATTTTGGCTTCAACTTTACTTCATCTGTAATGTGTCCTTCATGTTGCTCTCCACCCTCTAGACCTCAGACCGTAGTGGACCAAGTGCATGGCCATGTTCTTTAGGATGCTGATCCCAGCCTATGCTTGATAGTTTCAGCTGTCAACCTGCCTCATCTAGGCAGAGGGAGGTCGTAGACTGAGGCATTTTTCTCCATTAGATTGGCCTGTGAGCATGTGTGAGAGGCATTTTCTTGATTATTGAGTGATGTGAGAGGGCAGCCCACTGTGGGTGGGGGCTACCCCGGGCAGGTGGTCCTAGCTTGTATAAGAAAGCAGGCTGAGCACCAGCCAGAGGAGTGAGCCAGTAAGCGTTCCTCCCTGGTCTCTGCTTCTGGGTTCCTGCCCTATTTGAGTTCTTGCCTTGACTTCCCTCACTGATGGGCTGTGATGGGTACATGTGAGCCAAATAAACCCTTTCCTCCCCAAGTTGGTTTTGGCCATTGTTTTATCACAGCAGTAGAAAGCCGACTAGAACACAGTCCTTCACATCATTCAAGATGCAGACTGCCCCTCCTGTCCACCCTCACCCTGCTCTGCTGTGGGAGGCTGACCAGTGGGAGATTGCATCTGTGGGCGTCTCTCCTTTGGCTTCATGGCTAATGAAGAAGTGAGGACACTCTGGTGGTCACTTCCTGGTTCACTCATGGCCCAGAGGCCCTTGACTCGCTGGATCCAAAGTCCTCCATAGCCTGAGTCTGATTCACCTCTTTCTCTTGCCCTGGTCCTCCAGCCCCCGGTTTTCCAGAGCCCTATCTACTTCCTGTGAATTATTCTCATATGAAAATCTGAGGCTGCCCAGTCTGAGCACCACCCGCTCCCTGCTTAGTCTCTGACCAATGTGTCCCTCTAGTCTAGCATCTTTCTAGTTCTTAAAGATGTGAGCTGTGTCTTCAGTATTCCCAGATGCTTGCACATGCTGATTCACCACTCCACCACTGAACCGCATTACCAGCCTATTTTGAGGGGCTGGGTGAGGTGGCACTACATTTTTCATGCCCCTGATGGCTCAGGGCCAACCTCAGCAAAGGGAGACCCTATCTCAAAACAGGGTTTTGTCGCTTTCTTTTTTTTTTTTTTAATTAAATGCTTATTTTTCATTACTATTTTTATTGAAGTTTCATGCATTTCATAGAGCATTTCTCAATCCAATTTAGACTCATTCCTCCTTCCATACTCCCCACCCCACCCGAGCTCATGCATTCTGCCATATATGTCTTGCATCTTTCTCAGTCTTTTTAAAGTTTTTCTTTGCAGAAGTTTATTGTTTGGGGCAGAAGCTGTTTCAGTCAGTTTTTTGACCCATTCCTTTTGTTGTTCCCTCCAATTTGTATTGCTCTAAAATATGCATATATATCACACATAAACCAAAATTATGACATCTGAAAATAAACTATAAGTTAGTTCCAAAACATGTTTACAAATTCACAGTCCCCCCCCACCTTTTTTTGTTTTTTGTTGTTGTTTTTTTTTTGTCTTTTGAGACGGTCTCCCTGTAGTCCCAGCTGTCCTGGAACTCATTCTGTAGACCAAGCTGGCCTTGAACTCACAAAGATCTACCTGCCTCTGCCTGCCAAGTGCTGGGATTAAAGGTGTGCGCCACCACGCCCAGCCTCATTTTTCCCCTTTCATTTTATATTGCTCTAATTCTAGAGCTCGTTAATGGATTCACATTTTATCTGTACAGTTGCTTTCAGATAAAAAGAAATATAACATTAACATTGTTCAGTTTGCCTTACGACTAGGTACTTGGTGCTAGTATCCACAAATGAGGGATACCAGTCGTCTGTTTTTCTGGGACTGTTACTTCATTGAGCATAATGGCTTCTAGTTCATTTACCTCCAAAGTTCATGATGTTATGCTTTTTAAATTTTAATTTAAGGCTGGATAGATGGCTTAGCGGTTAATAGCACTGGTTGCTCTTCCAGAGGATCCGGGTTTGGTTCCCACCACCCACATGATGGCTAACAACTGCCTATAACTCTAGCTCCAGGAGATCCAGTGTCCTCTTCTGACCTCCACAGACATTGCATGCCATAGGCACAATTACACACATGCAGGTAGGCAGTACACTCATACACATTAAATAAAACATTCAACTGAAGCTAAGCCATCTAAGGATGAATGTCCAGCACGGTCATCTTCTGTGTGGTATGGAGTGATATGACTTCTTAATGAATGGATGTGTATGACTTACATGAGTAAGGGTTGACCCCCTAAATGGCTGATGTCCATCTCTGAAAGTAGCATATACAGGCATCAGTTGCAAGGCCATTCCTACAGGAGATTAGACAGGACGCTGAGATGGAAGGTTTGCCAGGACCTGCCCACATCGTAAAGTACAAGAAAAAGACCGATGTGAGGTCTGCACTTAAGTGGAATAAAAAAGAGGAGATGGAGACATGAGTTTGTTCTTAGGGTTGAGGGGCCAGAAGGAAAGAGAACATAAATCAGATCCATGCTGTATAGCCCTTTCTGGTATCCAAAAACTTGGAACCAACTGGAAGAATTGGACAATGAGAAGGAAGAAAACAAGGTAGAAGTGATTGAAAATACCTCAAAATTTAATATAGAGAAAAAGAAAATGCACGATCCAGCATGCAGAGAGGGACTTAATAATGGCACACAAAACTGATGGAATATTCTTGTCTCTAAACTGTTTGAATTGGTAAAGACTTTTTTTTTTAATTTTTTGATTTATTTTTGTATGTGTATGAATGTACTGTCTGCATGCAGGTCTGTGCACCCGTGTCGTGCAACGCCGCGGAGGTCAGAAGAGGGTCTCGGATTCCCCTGGAACTGGAGTTCTCCTGGAATTGGAGTTACACACGGTTCTTAGCCGCCATGTGGATGATGGGGATCGAACCCGGGTCCTCTGCAAGAGCAGTTGGTGCTCTTAACCGCTAGGCTATCTCTCCAGCCTGGTAAAAACTTTTTTTTTTAAATTTTTAATTTTATTTTATTTATTTCCATATGTGTATGAATGTACTGTCTGCATGCAAGTTTGTGCACCCGTGTCGTGCAATGCCGCGGAGGTCAGAAGAGGGTGTCGGATTCCCCTGGAACTGGAGTTCTCCTGGAATTGGAGTTTCAGATGGTTCTCAGCCGCCATGTGGGTGCTGGGGATCGAACCCGGGTCCTCTGTAAGAGCGGTCAGTGCTCTTAACCGCTAGGCCATCTCTCCAGCCCCGGTAAAGACTTTTTTAACAAGAAATAAAACATTCTCTCAGGTTCTTAACTGCTGAACCCTCTTTCCAGGCCTCTGAAAGTCTTTAAAATGTGAGCAACAGTTTCATGGATATATAAATGATGGAGCAATGCCGATGAGAAAGATGAAGTGTGTTGATGCAGGATGGCTATGTATATTTCTCTCCTGCAAGAAAATATGCTGGGGGTAGAGATTGTCCACCCAGCCCAGGGCCCTTTCAGCAGTCAGGTGTAGTCAGTGGAGAGGTTGCAGTGTCCTTGTCTAGAGCCTGTCAGATCTAGGGAGCCTACCAGGACATCTAGAGTGAATCTCCTTTTCCCCAACTCCTGAGAGACTGGGAGACATGTAGCAGCCCTAGGACAGCACCTAGGATGAGAAGGTAGAATGGCTCAGGGAGAATGACTGTACATGACAAAAATAAGGCAATGCATTCTTATTTTGCCATACCTAATATTTCAGTATTACTCTTCTTAATTATGTGTGTTCATGTGTGTCTCTGTGTGGGTTGGTACATGTACATGAAGTGGTCGTGGAGGCCAGAACAGGGTATCAGATCCCCTGGAGCTGGAGTTATAGACTGTTGTGAGCTGCCTGCTGTGGGTGCTGGGAACTGAACTCAGGTCCTCTGGAAGAGCAGTAGGTGCTCTTGCCCACTAAGCCATCCATCCAGCTCCCAATATTACTCTTTTTAGGAAACAGTTGATATAAGGGATTTTTTTTTACATACACCCCCCCCATATTCCACTAGCTGCTGAATCCTGAGACTAATCAGCCCTTGGAAATGGTCAGCTTTCAGACATCTTGTCCACCTTTGTAAAAAGGTTTCCCTTGCCTAGATGATAAAATCCTAACCTCTATGTGCTTAACAGTTTCAGAAAAGTACTTGAAGGGTGTATAAACACACATGAAGGATGTGAAATCGGTTTGCATAGGGTGCAAAGGTCAGACACAGCTGTAAAACTCTTGGAGTTTTAAGTTGTAGATAGCATCCAACAAGGTGACTGACAGAAATCTTGTGCCTAACAGTGAAGGAGTTTAACTGCAGAAGCCACCTCAAGTGAATGGTAAAGGCACACCCCAAAGCCACAATGTTAATCGAATAAAAGTCCCAGTGCCGGGGATGGGTTGGCTCCCTGTACGCAATCCAGGCTGCTGCCACTGCTACCAGAACTAGATGGCAAGATATACTGAAGACATTGCATGCCGTGGTTGCGAGACTTCAAGCTGGGACTAGGCTGGACGGTTCCCCCTGCTTGCTAGCATTCCTAGTGTTGGAAGACACTACACAGGCTGCCCCTGAGGGAGATTTGTTACCAAGGTCCTCTTCAGCTGTGGACACTGTGTTAATGTCCTCAGCATGCCAAGCAAGATGTACCCACTGGTACAACAGTGGCATGGGTATTGTAGGTGCCCAACTGTTTTCCAATCAACTGCTTTGCTCCATGGGAGGGAGGAAATCCATTTTGTCTCATCAGGCAAAAGACCTGTGTTTGGGGATAACATAAGTCACAGTGCAGGAAGCTGCTGCTGTTAAGCAGATATGATGTCCCTGTCTGTTTCCTAAACATATATGCTTATAGCCATAAATTATTCTGTCAGCTTTGGTCAGAAAGCTTCTTTTTGCACTGGGTGGTGTTTACTGTGGAGACTCATAACTGGTCTAAATGCTTAAAACAGATGGCTCTTGTTGTGGCACCAGTAGCCCAATATTAAGCCCTAAATGGGGAAAGAAAAAAAAAAATCGTAGCTGCATGACATCCTCTTCTAGACTCAGGAAACACAGAAGTGGGGAAGGGAATGTTAGAGACAGAGGAAGGGGTAGAGTGCTGTGACCACTGTCCTCTAAGCACGACATGACCACAGAGCAGCTGTGATTACCTGCACAGACTCCTCACAAGATTAAGCCCTCTGGGATTCCCTCCTGAAAGCGGGAGAGGGCTCAGGAAGGCTGCAGGAGGCTGCTGCTCTAGGATATGTAAGCCATTAACGATTGCAGGCAGTGGGATGGGTAGGGGTAGAGGTGTGGGGGCGTGTGCAGTACATAACCAGACACCCACACTCCTAGCTAGACTGGGCAGACTCATTTCCTTAGTCTGTTGTTAGTGCCCTATCTGGGGTGAGTAGATAATACATTTCCCTAGAGAAAACTCATGTAACTCTGCTGCTCTCCCTTCAGAATCTCCAAGTGGGGTTCCCTGGGGGTCAAGGGTAGTCCTCGAAGTAAATCCACGATGAAAAGAAAACCGTTTGGTGCTGGCCTATTGGTTTGAAGGTGGCAGGCTGGGAGCAGAGGAGGCAGCCTGGCCACATTCCCACAGTCTCACTATAAAGCCGACCCTTCAGTAGCACTGGGGTGTGTGAGAGTCAGGTTGAAAGCACAAGCTGGCAGTTGCGTGGAGGTTGGTGCAGGTCCACTGGACTTTCAGATTCAGAGTGAAAAATGTCCTGGAGACCAAAAGACTTTTCTTTCATTTGAGAATTCATTTGGTTAGAGCTAACGTCAAGCATTTTGTATGCAGTGTTTGTCCTGTTCGACGTGACAAGGCGCACATTCTGCTGCTGTAATAATTCAGTGTGTTTGATTGCAGACTTGTTGCAGGCCTTGTCAGAAGAAGGGTCATCTGAATGTCACGTTTCTCCAGACTCTAGTTAATGAGGCTAGTAGGCCATTTTGCCATGGTCTTTGAGTGTACATCCAAGGACTAGGGAATCACATAGCTAACATAAATATGCTAAAAATAGTGGTCCTAGCCCCGAAAAACATGATTCTATTTGCACAGAAACAAATGTTTTCTTGAGCATCTAGGTCACTAAAATAAGTTCTCTGCATTCTTTATAAAGAAATCATCTAGATGCTGGGCGTGGTGGCGCACGCCTTTAATCCTAGCACTTGGGAGGCAGAGGCAGGCGGATCTTTGTGAGTTCAAGGCCAGCCTGGTCTACAGAGTGAGTTCCAGGACAGCTGGGGCTACAGGGAGACCCTGTCTCAAAAAGACCAAAAAAAAAAAAAAAAAAAAGAGAGAAATCATCTAGGAGGGATTGAAGGGATGGCTCAGCAATTAAGACCATTGCTACTCTTCCAGAGGACCTGGATTGGTTCCCAGCACCCACATGCTGGTTCATAACCATCTGAAACTCAAATTCCAGGGAATCAACACCTCCTCTGGCCTCTTGTGGGCACCAATTGTGCATGTGGTGCACTTACATACACATTCAGGCAAAACACTCATATAAATAAAAAGCTTTTTAAAAAAATAGTAAAGGAGGGTGTGATGGGAAACACCTGTAATCCCAGCCCTCAGAGGCTTAGGCAAGAGGATAGTGAGTTCAAGGCCAAGCTGGGCTGCACAATGAGACTGACTCAAAAAAATAAAAAGCAAGCCAGGCAATGTGGAGTACTCCTTTAATCCCAGCACTCGGGAGGCAGAGGCAGGCGGATCTCTGTGAGTTCAAGGCCAGCCTGGTTTACATAGTGAGTTCCAGGACAGCTGGGGCCACAGGGAGACTCTGTCTCAAAAAAATAAAAATAAAAAGCACACAAATTTGCAGACAGCTTTTTAATAGTCATACGATTTTTTTCACATTTCAAAATGTCCCGCAGAGCTCATTTTTCAGTTAGGTTTTTTTCCTTTTTCCCAAGGGATGGCGATATTAGGAGTCACAGTTGACCAGACCCCTGACCCACAGAGGCTCTTTGCTCAGGACCTTGCAGGGTCTCCATGCAATCCGACACTGTGCCAGCAGGGGGCGCTGCGCCCGTGAGTTCGGGGCGGGGCAAGCTTTTTTTCTCCCTAGCAACACTCGGCGAAGTGCCCCGGGCGGGGCGGAGCCAGGCGGCTTCCGCGGCCCCGCCTCCCCCGACCCGCCCCCCGGCCGCCGCCCAACCACAGAGCGCCAGGCAAGGGCGGTGTCTGCCCCGCAGGGACCTCGCCTGCCCGCTGACCCGGGCGCGGTGGGGAAGGGGGCTCTGCTAGTCCACGCCCCGCCCGCCTGCCCCGCCCGCCTGCCCGCCTGCCCGCCGCTGCTGCTGGCTAGTACTTTGGAGCCGGATGGGGAGACGAGACCGCCGAGACGCGGGCGTGCCGGGAACAGGGGCGGGGGCGGAAGGGGAAGGCCGTGCTCGGGGCACCTGGCGGCCGGGGCGGATGTGGGGGCAGCGCGGGTTCCCCAAGGAGAGAAAAGGGAAGCGGGCGCCTCGGGTCCTCCGCCTGGGCATGCCAGTCCTCCAATTCCTAGCCCCGCGCCGGGCAGAGCATGGAGAGCCTGTGGGTAGCCAGTTCAATTCAGTTCGGCCTCAGTTCCCTAATCTACAAAATGGGAAAAACGAATTACAAGCCTCCCCTCCTTCCCCCCATCACCCGGAGAAGCCTGCAAGCCCTAACACCACGAAGCTTGTGGTTCTTCAAGGAGAGGGTCCCGGGCAGTTCCAAGAACAAAACTGCCAGGGTGTGTCTGCCACTAGTTTCCAAAGGAGCCACCCCCAGGTCCAACATGACATCCTCACCGGTGCCATTTCTGGACTCTCAAAGCCCCCTGACAATTGCTTCCCCTCCTTTTGACCAGGAAACACTCCTACTCGCTAGCTGCACTTCAACCACAATCTTTCTTCTTGGGTTTAACTCCCAAACCCCTAGAATTAGGAACCGGTAGCCAGGTTCGAACAACAAAAAAAAGTCCCTAGTCCTCTGAACCGAAGGTCAGGGAGAAGTTGTCTCCCTTCCCTTAACTGCTGGTCTTTCACAGTCCAAACCAGCTCTGCCATCACTGCTCCCGGGGGTTACTGAAAGTCCGCTGGTTTCTCGTTTTTCTAGTGCAAACAACGCTGCTTGGTGGTGACCCGATGTAGCGTTTAGATGTTTCCTACTTTTGCAGACCCTCATGAGTATTGTCATGTGTCAGGAAATTCTTCCTATAGCGCCCTAGATCCTCTCTGGGCTCCAGGCCAAATTTCTGCTTTGCAGTCCTGGAAGAGGACAGCTAGTTACTCACTTGGTTACCTAGTGTCATTTCCTTTGCAGAAAAAAGGCACTGAGAAGTTGTTCCTGGGCCTGACGACAAGGCCTCAGATATGACTGAAGGTTTTTTGTTTTTTTTTTGGGGGGGGGTATTTTTGAGACAGGGTCTCCCTTTAGTCCCAACTGGCCTGGAACTCACTCTGTAGACCAGGCTGGCCTTGAAATCACAGAGATCTGCCTGCCTCTGCCTCCTGAGTGCTAAGATTAAAGGTGTGCGCCACCACGCCCGGCCTGAAGGGTCTTTCTTAGACCCTGTGGATTAAATAGTGACAGTGGACAAACCAGGGAAGAATCTTGCTCAGACTGGATGTCTCCCTAAATTTGCAGTTACTAGCAAAACAAGATCCAGGGGAAATTATCCTTGCACTGAACTCTGCTGGGGGATTTATCAAGAACCCCTGGGGTGAGACTCATCACCTAGGGACCCATCTGACCTTTGGTGCCCTGCCAAGGAAGCATGAGGAGCTGTGACGTGGTAGCAGTTGTCTCCGGAGACTAGTTAACCCCCTGGGGAGGTTCATGGTGGTTATCATTAGCTAGAAAGGTCATCTGGCCCTTGGAGGCCGTGCCCTCCCTTCCTGTTTAAACCTTTGGCCTCCGCAGCAGGGTGGATGCCTGGGGACAGACATGGAAGCTCCCCGTCTCTGGGAGTGCAGCTGCGCCTGGAGGCCTGCCAACATCCTTACCAGGGTGCCAGAGACGAGGAGTGTGAAGGCCAGGAGGCCCTGTTCTTGCTGTGGAGCTGACTGGCCCACACAGCCTTGATGGTGACCATCTGAATCTAATTCTCCTCCAGCTGTGGAGCCAGACCCAGACCTAAGAAACAGCATTTCTGGGAGGGGTCTCATCCATTTATTTTTATTTATTTAACTAATTTATTTATTTATTCATTTTTTTGAGACAGTGTCTCCCTTTTAGTCTCAGCTGGCCTGGAGCTCGCTCTGTATACCAGGCTGGTCTTGAACTCACATAGATCTGCCTGCCTCTGCCTTCCCAGTGCTGGGATTAAAGGGGTGCACCACCATGAGAGTTGAGAGGTGGTGATGGAGATAAGTATAGACAGACAGCGACCAAGGGACAGAATAGGAAGAGTATTTGAGATCTGGATGAAAAAGATCTGTACTAGCCACTAAATCATAAAAAGCCATTCAAGGCCGTAGCTCCTGCAGCTGTGACTGAGCAGGACTGTGGAATCTTTGGAAGGACTCCATGCCCGGGGCAGTGGGCAGAGCCCTGTCTCTAGGTCCTTCTGCGCCACTGTCCTGCTGCTGAGAGCCACATCTGTGCTGCCAGGCCAGCAGGCTGGCTTGCTGTTCCCAAAGCCCACCCCGCACTGTCCTGCGCCCCTAGGTTTGGATTCTAGGTGTTTGCTTTTGTCTGGGATGCCTGTTCCCCATCTGTTCCAGTCATTCTTACCCAATGTCTCTGTCCGAATGCCAGCCCCACCAGTCAGGGTTTCTGACTGCTGTGCCCCAAAGTCCCTACCCCCTAGCCACGACCGCTGTGGGTCTATCAAGGGTTGTGATCTGTGAGGACCCACCAGACATTCGGTGCTGCCCACCTGTCCCCTGGGGGTGGAAAGCCTTGGCACGTATCTTCAATGTCATGGGATTTGTCCCCATTCCAGGACAGGATGGACACCACACAGAGAACTCTTCCATGTCCGCACTCCTTTCTCAGAATTCTCAGACCGCCGTGCTGCATTTCCTGAGTGCCAGGGGCTTTGCGGTTAGCCATCAGTGACAGGAAAGATCTGGGGCTAGACTTTGGGCCAGCCCGTGGTGTCCACAGCATAGCTTCCCTCGGAGAGAGGGCTATGGTAGAGTGAGGCCAGGAAGGAAAGAATCCAGGCCAAGTGCTGTCGCAGGCTCTTCCCAGACAGCGTCTAAAAGCGAGGCGGGTAAACCCCAGAGACCTCGGGTGACACCACAGCCTGCGTGGATGCCTAGGAACCGCTCTGCGGCACCGGAAGGGCACGGGAGGACACGGAGGACGGGCAGGGGTGGCGACGGTCCAGCCTCGCGTCGCCCGCTGGCGGCCTGTGCTGCAGGTGACTCGCAGCTGCCAGCCGCCCGGCTCCCCGCCGCGCCCCCCGCGTCCCCGCCGCCGCGTGGGGGGTTTCCACTTCAGCACGGCCGCCTGGGCCGCCACTCCCGGCCGCGTGCACGGCTTTCTCGTGAGTCAGCGCAGCCGGGAGCCCCGGGCCACCACGGGCATCTGCTCCGTGACGCACCGTGTGTCACGGGCGCCCGGGCCGCGCAGCCCCCGAGCTTCGCTGCAGCTTCGCCCCCACGGCCACCGCGGCGCCCACCCGGCCAGCAGTCCGCAACCGTGCCCGCATCAGCGCCGCAGCGCCAGCCGCGGGCCTCGGCCGCGCGCCCGCGCGCCCGTGGCCGGGCTCCAGGCTGACGTCACGGCTGGCCGCCCGGCCACCCTCTGAGTCAACAGTTTCCTCAGCGCAGCCGGTGGCCAGGGAGGGGGAGGAGCGGTCCGCGATGGATCTGGCAGCCACGGAGGGTGGAGGTGGGTGGGGACGGGCCGAGCCTTTACCAGAAGTCACGAGGCACGGGAGAAGGGAGGGCAAGGGCGCGAGGAGCCCTGGAACCCCCAGTCCCTGCAGCCACGTGCTGGGGTCTGCGGGGTGGCTGGATGGACCCGCCCACGGGCCAGAAGAGAGGAAGGGCGAGGTCCAGGCTGGGAAAGGCCCCAGGCCACGTTTCTAGAAAGGGAGGAAACGGGCCATCCCTCGGGACCTCTCTCATAGGGTACCAGGGGAATAGTTTGTGTCTGAGCCATAGCCTAACCTTTTCGGGGAGGGGGACATCGTTGACTAAGCCCTACTCCTGGGGTCTGGCCTTGTTTGATTGGACCCGACGAGGAGTTCTGGCCTGCCTGTACTGTCTGAAGGCTGCCGGACCCTGCCAGATCCCCAACTTGGGGTGGGGTGGTGGGAGGTAAAAAATTCACTCAGCTAAAGAGGACCGAAGTCCAGGTTATAGGAGAGTTCTAGCCGGTAGGCGGCCTTCCGGTGAGGCCTGGGGGTGGGGTGGGGGGGGAGAGAAAGAAACCTAAAAAGATAGGGAATTTTGAGAATATGCAAAAGGTAAGAGGAAGACAGAACTCTTCCAAAGGCAAGTTTCCAGAGGCTGTGGATGTGGTAGCATGCTGAGAGGGAGGGGGAGGAGGAGGGGGAGACTCAGAGACTCTCCTCTGTAACAAGGCTAAGCATGTCTGGGTGCTCTTGGCAGCCTCGTGTCTTCGCCCACTAAGCGCTTTGGAAAGCTGCTCAGCGAGGCTCAAGGGGGGCCCATGGCCCTAAATCCTCTACTTCCGGGACTGCTCAGTAGTCGAATGCTTACCTAGTATGCCCAAGGTCTAGGCCTGGCTACAAAACCAACAACAAAAATATCAACCCAAGAAAGTGGGCTGGCTACCTTCAGTGGACTAAATGGCCTCTGGCAGTTTTCCCTGAGCAGGTCGAGAGGAAGGCAGGGTATTGAGGAGCCTAGAGGACACAGAATAGCAGATGTCTGAGATGCTTGGTTTCCTCCCTTTGCACACAGTGGCACCTCCCTGACCCATCCATGACCCCGGGGTGACTAAGACTCCGCTGTGCTTGGTGGGCCTCCATCTGGAGTTCATTCTGGGCCCTTTCCGGGATCTGACTTGCTGTTTTTTCCAAAGCTGCTGCTTAACAGACGATGCCAGCCTGGGGAGGGGAGGTGTCTCCTCACTAAGGCTGAAGTAATATAACAGGTGGACTTGCAAAACCCGGCTGGATCTGTCGGCTGTTTATCAGTAGAGTTTTGACAGGGACCATGTGTGTTTTTCCTTGCCTTGTGTGACCCTCATCCAGATTCAGGCAGAAGGGAGCGCCCCATCCTCATCCGGGCAGACTTCTCCCAAGTGTGCTTTTCCAAGGTTGGGTGGCTCATCCTGCCAATCAGATCCAGCTGCTAATAGCATGGAACCAGACTTCTGGGAAGCTCTGTTCTTTTTCTTTTTACAGAAAAGAGTTAAAAGGACAGCTCTTGGGAAACCAATGGTCTAATTTACCAAGCTGGGTCACATGCAGAAATCTGAAGAAAGAGTACCCAAGGATGTGTCTGGAAAAGTAGAGGTGAAGGCCCTGGCTACTCTTCATACAAGCTCCTGGGCTGGATGAGGCGTGGGGGTCAGTCTGGGAGTTGAGGGCAGTTGCAGGGGCCAGAAGGTAGGGTTTGCGGCTGGATGCTTATTCCGCAAGCCCTTCAACTCGAAGCTTCTAGGTTCTCCAGGCAGAGAACCCAAGCTCTCTGAGCAGGGGTTGCTGCCTTTCACGTTTCAGACTCTGGTTGCCCAGCCCAGTCACTGCACGCCTACCCTGCCCAGCTCTGTGTTCCTATTATGCCGCTCTCAGTTTTCAGGGCCCTCGCACTTCCACTGTGATCCCTCCTAGGCCTGGCTTGCCCTGCCCTTCCCTTCTACCCACAAGTCTCTGGGAAGCCAGAATATTATCCGTGCAACTCCCTCTTGCTGGAAGTCGGAGGGAAATGAGGTAGCTGTCAGCTCTGCCCTCCTCAACCTCTGCATTTGGCCTTGGAGGCATCCTTGGTCTCGGACCTGGCTTCCTGTTTGCTTTGACTGTTCACAAGACAGCCTTATCTTGAGTTTTGACCTTGTCAATTCTTGCCCAGCATTCTCTGTCCAGTCTACCATCATCATTGACCTTAGCATCCAATCAGCAGGAAGAACCTTGGTACCTTCCCTTAGCAGTTGGAACCAGGGCTGGAAGGCCAGTGCAGTGCCTTAGGAAATATAAGCTGCTCAGCAGCACCGGTAACCTCACTCACGAGCACCTTACTGGTCTTGGTGAAGGTCAGGTGAAGGTCTGTATTTCTAGGAAATAAAATAAAACCAAACAAACAAAGACAAAACCAGACAGGAGCTGCTTCCCATAACAACATTTTTTTCCCAAAGATTTTTATAAGATTTCTGGGATAGGTATTAGCTCAGTAGTAAAACATGTGCTTAGTATATTCAAGGCCTGGGTTCCATCCCCAGTACCACATTAAAAACAACAACAACAACAACAAAGCACTTGGGAGGCAGAGGCAGGAGGATCTCTGTGAGTTCAAGGCCAGCCTGGTCCACATAGGGAGCTCCAGACCAGCTGGGACTAAAGGGAAACCCTGTCTCAAAAAGACCACCACCACCACCAACAAAAAGTACTCAGGAGGCAGAGGCAGGCAGATCTTTGTGAGAGGCCACCTTGGTCTGCATAGAGAATTCCAGACCAGCCAGGGAACCCTTAAAAAAAAAAAAAAGAATAAACAAAATCACCCATACATATAACAACAAAAATAAAGTAAAATGAGATTCCTCATGTGCAAAGGGCTCATTTTCCTTGCAATTTCTTTTAAAAACAAATGTATTGAAAGGGAGATAGAAGGACAGGAAGAAATAGCAAGGATTATTAGGAATTACCAGTTTTCAGTGGTCGTATGGTAAAGTTCTGCATAACTACAGGTGCCAGAAGGTGACGAGAGTGAGAAGTGGACGATCTGCCTCTAAAGGTCTGGGAATCTTCAGATCACCCGGCATCCCTGGTTGGTTAGTGTTTGCCACCTCACTGGAAAATGCTCGCAGCCTAGACGAGCAATAAGTAGAGCAAAACACTAGGGTCTCTGTGAGGAAGTCCTTTTTCCATTTCTGGCTCCCTCATGAACATGAACAAGTGCTGTCCCCTCCGGCCACCTGCTGACCTTAAAAAATGTATATTTATTTATTTTTTTGCTTATTTATTTTTTGTATTTTTGAGTCAAGGTTTCCCTTTAGTCCCAGCTGGCCTGGAGCTCGTTCTGTAGACCAGGCTGGCCTTGAACTCACAGAGATCTGCCTGCCTCTGCCTCCCAAGTGCTGGTATTAAAGGTGTGCACTACCTTGCCCAGCACGTCCAGCTTTAAAAAAAAAAAATTTTTATTTTATGTGTAGAAGTGTATTGCCTGCATGTGTGTGTAAGTGTACCGTGTCGCCGGGGAGGTCAGAAGATGGCATCACATCCCTTGGAACTAGAGTTACAGATAGGTGTTACCTGCCGTGTGGGTGCTGGACATGGAACCTGGGTCCTCTGCAAGAGCAGCCAGTGCTCATAAACACTGAGCCATCTCCAGACCCCCACCCCAGACCTTTTTTTTAAATTTTTAAGTTGATTATTATTTTTTTTTTATGTGTATGAGTGTACTGTCTGCATGTAGGTTGGTGCACCCATGTTGTGCAATGCCTCAGAGGTCAGAAGAGGGCGTCAGATTCCCCTGGAACTGTAGTTAAAGACGGTTCTTAGCCGCCATGTGGGTGCTGGGAATCGAACCTCGGTCCTCTGCAAGAGCAGTAGGTGATCCTAACTGCTGAGCCATCTCTCCAGCCCCACCCTGGACCTTCTGAGCCTTGGGTTTATGTTTGTTTTAACCTGTGATATAGAAACCATTGTATCTAAATAAAGGGGGGGGGAACCCCTCTATCCTCACTCAGTAGTTCTGTGCTGTATGTGAATCAGGGGTTTTTCACAGTAACTCATGCTCCCAACACCAGCAGGGAGCCCTACCTTTAATTCAGTTCTGACACTGTCTGGAATGAAGTCAGATCCTACAAAGGGCTCAGTTCCTTAAGATTGCATCCTGCCTTCAGATGCCAACAGGAAATTCACCTCCAGAATTTCTAACAGCTGTAAACTAGAGATGCCCATGACCCCCTTCTAAGGCTTGCTCAGTTGCTAGAGCAGTTCACCAAACTCAGGAAAGCACTCATATATACTAGCTAAAGGGTACTGCAAACGACTTCATATGATATATATATATTATATCTGTGTGTGTGTATATATATATATATATATATGTATGTATATATACTGCAGATATGTTAAGGTACAGGGAAAGAGACAGCCAGCTCACATGCTTTCAGAATGTGCTACCCTCCAGGCCTTCAGCAACCTGGAAGTTGTCCAGGGATTTTCAGAGTGGCCTCATCAGGAAGGCATGCTCTATTATCACCTGCATTTTCAGCTAGGGCTGGAAATTCCTGACCTATAATCATGGCTCCGTCCCTCTGGAGACCAGCTTTTGTGGAGGAGACAGTAAGAACATCTCCTTAGTTCTGAAGAGATGGTTCAGTACTTAAGACACTGGCTGGTCTTTCAGAGGATCTAGATATGGCTCCTAGCACTCCCTTGGCAGCTAGCAAACATCTGTAACTCCAGTTCTAGGGCACACAACTCCTTTTCTTTGACCTCTGAGGGCACTGCATGACATGGTTGCAATTATACACATGCAGGAAAATTTTAAATTTTTCAAAAAAAAGAATCTGCAATGCCAGGTGTGGTGGCACACGCCTTTAATCCTAGCACTCGGGAGGCAGAGGCAGGCGAGTCTCTGTGGGTTCAAGGCCAGCCTGGTCTACAGAGCCAGCTCCAGGCCAGTTCGGTCTCGAAAGAAAGAAAGAGAGAGAGAGAGAGAGAGAGAGAGAGAGAGAGAGAGAAAAAGATCGAAGGAAAGCTGGGCATGACGGCATGACGGTGCACACCTGACCCCAGCATATGAAGGTCAGAGGCTAGAGAATCTCTGTGAGATCAAGGCCAGCCTGGTCTACATAGGGAGTTCCAGGCCAGCTGGGGCTGCAGGGAGACCCTGACTCAAAAACACAAAAAGCAAACAAACAAAATACATGTAAGTAAGAAACAACAGGTTTATAACCCTCTCTACCTCCACCGCTAAGATAGTGTTTTACTATGGCACCATAAAAGTTCTCTATAAATCTTAACTAACGCAGGAGAAATCAATGTTACTTTAAAAACAGAAATATAAATACTTTCCTAGAACATACATTCCAGGAAAGCTCTGGCAGGGAGGCTGCTGCAGCTGTTATCTGTCCACTGACTTCTGTCTTAGAAGCTGCAGCTTGCATCCCTCCTGGGGGGGGGGTGTCCTTCCATCTGGAGCAGTGGGGTCCTTTGTTCAGGATTACCCATGATGCCTGTTAAAAATGCAGAATTCCCGGTATTCCCCCAGACCTATTAAGTCAGAATTTTTGGATTTACATCATCTATCTATCTATCTATCTATCTATCTATCTATCTATCTATCTTATCATTTGTGCATTCATTCATTCATTTTGAGACTTGCTCTGTAGCCCAGACTAGCCTTAAACTCTTGATCTTCCTGCCTTCAGCAGGACGATTATGGGCCTGTACCATTATTCCAGGAAGATACGGGCCTGTACCATTACTCCAGGAAGATAGGAGCCTGTACCATTACTCCAGGAAGATATGGGCCTGTACCATTACTCCAGGAAGATATGGACCTGTACCATTACTCCAGGCTCAGGCAGTTAGCATTTTATTTCATTATTTTTTTAATTTTTTATATGTGTATAAGTGTACTGTCTGCATGTAGGTTGGTGCACTCATGTTGTGCAATGCTGCGGAGGTCAGAAGAGGGCATCGGATTCCCCTGGAACTGGAGTTAAAGACGGTTCTCAGCCGCCATGTGGGTGCTGGGAATCAAACTCGGGTCCTCTGCAAGAGCAGTTAGTGCTCTTAACTACTGAGTCATCTCTCCAGCCCCATTTATTATTATTTTTTAAAATATTTTTTAGCCAGGTGTGGTGGTGCACACCTTTAATCCTAGCACTTGGGAGGCAGAGGCAGGCAGATCTCTGTGAGTTCAAGGCCAGCCTGGTTTACAGAGTGAGTTCCAGCCCAGCTGGAGCTACTGGGAGACCTTGTCTCAAAAAGACCCCCCCCCAAAATAAATATTTTTTAAAATTTAATTTATTGATTATACATGTATGAGTGTTTTATTTATTTTACATGTATGAGGTAAATGCATCCATGTTATTGCAATACCTGTAGTGTCCAGAAGAGGGTGTTGGATCCCCTGGAACTGTAGTTAAGGATAGTTGTTTGCCACCAGGTTCATGCTGGGAACCAAACCCAGATCCTCTGGAATAGGCAGTGCTTTTAACCACTGAACCATCTCTCCAGCCACAGGCTTTAGCATTTTAAACAAGTTCTGTACAGTTGAGTTTGAATCTTCTTCCCCAACCCCCAGCCTGATGTAGTGGTGGATTCCTGTAATCCCATACTTGGGAGGCAGAGGCAGAACAGTCATTTTAAGTTCAGGTCCAGCCTGGCCTACATAGTGAGTTCCAGGCCACCCAGGGCTACACAGTGAGACCCTGTCTCCCAAACAGAAAAAAAAAAAAAAAAAAAAAAAAAAAACCAAACCAAAAAACCCAACAAGAACAAAAAAGCCTGGAGAGATAGTTCAGTCTGTTAGAGTACTTGGTATGCAAACGTGAAGACCTGAGTTAGGATCCCAGCTCCCATGTAAAAATCAGGGTATAATCACTTGCAAGACTTGTAACGCCCAGGGCTGTGGGAGGTAGAGAGAGGAAGATCCATGGGGCTTGCCAGCAGCCTTCCCTATATCCAGTGAGAGACCCTGTCTCAAGGGAATAAAGTGGAAGCTGATAGTACAGGACGCTTGACTTCTTCTGGCCTCAGAGAAGTGTGGACATAGCTGCAGGTGCCTATACATACATGTGCATGCAACACACACACACACAAAGAGAAGTTGTCTTGATAAGACCCCTCCACTGGTGGGGTGGGGGGTGGGGGGGGACATGGGTCTAGATTTGATAAAAAAAATATATAAATAAATTAATTAAAAGAAGACCCCTCCAAAATAAAAAAAAAAATGACCCCTCTCCCCTTGTAGGAGACACTCACCGGACCCAGTGTACCTTTGGCCACCTCTCTCCTCTAGTCCTGTCCAGAAATGCTAGAGTGAAGATACTATGCTTCCTTTGCTTTGTCCAACTCCATCCGCCATGCTGGATTCAAAGCCAGGGCCTTGTACGTGCTCGGTGGGCACTAGTCCCCACTGTTTCCTTGAGTCCATTTATTTATTTATTTTTATTTACATATTTATTTTTGTTTCACTCAAACTTTATTTTCAGTTAGTCCAAGGGTTAGGAGGGGTTGCTAGGCAGTTACAAAGCTGCCTAGTGGCTGGAGAGATTCAGGGGGCGGTCTGGGGGCTGGCTGCTGCGGAGCAGGGGAAAGCCCATTGGAAAGGAGGGAGACCTCCTAACAAGCTTGAGGGTGAGGCTGCTGGAAGAGATACTCAGTGACGGCTGGGGCATCCCAGTGACGGCCTGTGGAGGCTGCACAGGTGGTGGCCCATCTTCTTGATGGGCTTCATCTCCTCGTCCAGGCAGTCACAGAGATGGGGGTCTGTGTGGTTAGAACTAAGGGTGTGAAGATCCGTGTGGGCCTGCTTTAGGTTCTTCTCCTGGGCCAAGGCAGCTTCGACGGCCTCCTTGGTTTTACCTCACTCATCCTGAGATGGCTTCACCACATCCTGGAAGAGTCCAGAGCTGGTTTTGTAACTTAAGGAACCCCTGTGAGCACCCCTTGGCCAATTCCTGGAAGAAGTGGCCCACGCCCTCCAGAGCCCCCATCATCCTGGTGAAATAGTAGCCCAGAGACAGGTAGGTGCAGGAGGCTGGAAGGTGTGAGTTGACCAGGTGGTTAACCTCTTCATTGGTGAGATTATTCTGATGAGAAGACATGGTTGCTGGGGAGTATGAAGCTAACTGCAAAAAGATGGTGTCAGCTGGTCCAAAAATGGAGAGGAGAAGGTTGGTCCTAGATGCTGTTGGAAAAGGGGGTGGGCGGGGAGAGAGATAAGATTCTCCTGGTTTATTCTGTCCAAAGGGAGACACAGATTGGGGAACCTCGGGGCCCACTGTCCTTGAGTCCTCCAATATCCAGCACTGTGCTTTGAAGAGATGGTTGAGTAGTTAAGAGTATTGGATGCTCTTGCAGAGAACTCAGCAACGATTCCCAACACCCACATGAGAGCTAACGAAATATTTTTTTTAAAAAAAGGAAGAGAAGGGGCTGGAGAGATACCCTAGTGGTTAAGAGCACCGACTGCTCTTGCAGAGGACCTGGGTTCCATCCCCAGCACCCACATGGTGGCTGAGAACTGTCTGTAACTCCAATTCCAGGAGAACTCCAGTTCAAGGGGAATCTGACACCCTCTTCTGACCTCCGAGGCATTGCATGGCACGGGCACACAAACCTACATGCAGATAGTACATTCATACACATAGAAAATAAATAAAATTTTAAAAATATTAAAAAATAAAAAGGAAGAGAAAAGCCAAATGTCATTCTTTCTATAAAGTTGATTGATTTTTATTTTTATATGTATGAGTATTCTGCCTGCATGTATGTAAGTACATCAGTGTCATGGAATGGCCAAAGAGGCCAGAGAGCGAGGTCAGGGCCCCTGGAACTATAGCTTCAGACAGTTGTTAGCTGCCAGGTGGGTGCTGGGAACTGAACCCAGGTCCTCTACAAAAATGGCCAGTGCTCTTACCTGTCTCTGAAGCCCCTAAAGTCAATTCTTGGTGGAGTCTAAGATGGGAAGCTACAAGGCAAATTATTAAAAAATAATATAAAATTCTCTGGATGTGGTGGCAATACCTTTAATCATAGCACAAAGGAAGCAGAGGCAGGGGGATCTCTGTGAGTTTAAGTCTAGCCTGGTCTACATAGCAAGTTTCAGGCCAGGTGGGAATACAGGGAGACTCTATCACAAAAAGACACACACACACACACATATATATAATTCATAATCATTTTATTTTTTAATCCAAAATATATTGCACTTCTTGATTTGTGCTAGATAATGATTAAAATGAGCTAACACCCCAACTTAGCACTAGCTAGCTCAACTGGGGGGGCTACAATGGGACTCCAGCATATAATTAGGTATGAACTCAGGTTGTCAAGCTTGTGTGTACCTGCTGAGTCTTTTTGTTTTTAAGGCAAGCTCTTTCTAAATAGCCTGAGTTGGCCTTGAACTTGTGATGCTCCTGCCTCAGCCACCCAAGTTTTTAGGTTACAGTGTGACATGACTTCTAACTCACAAACTTGAAGCTTCCTTCCTTCATTGAGCGGTGACTATTCTCCACTTTGAACTGCATTTTGGCTCAGGGCAGGATGCTCTAGAAGATGGTGCAACTTGCCAAGACCCCTGGCAACTATAAGGTGCTCTGAGAAGTCCCCACAACCATGCAATTAGCCACCTCCTAAGTAGGAGAAATTCAAGCCCACAGAAGGGCCATCAAGGTATTAGCCCACACTTGCAGCTCACTGCCTCCAGAGTCGCCCAGGGCCCCTTAGGAGAAAAACAGCCACCCGAGAATGGCTATGTTCTTGTGGAGCAATCCAAAAGATAGAACAAAAAAGAACAGCAGCTGGGATGCTCTGCATGGAACCTCCTGGAAAGAATGGGGTTATAGTCCCTTCCTGGGCCTTCTGGAAGCCGTCTGTACCCCTCTCCCTTGAAAGTATGAAGAGCTAGGCACCAGTGGGCCAAGTGCTGGCTGTTTAGGTAACGGCTTCTGGATCCACGGTGGGCGGGGGCGGGATCTCCCAGTGGTGAGAAAGGAGGTCTGGTCTGGGAAGACCGCCTCTGCCTGAGCAGCTCAAGCAGCTCCCAGCAGCCCCCAGGGAAGAGGAAGGCTCCAAGCAGCAGAGGGCTGGAGGTCAGGCAGGTCCTTCTTTCCAGCTCAGAGGGAGGCTGAGGAAAGGAGCCAAGGGAGTAGGACCCATCCAGGAGGAAAAAGTGTTAAAGGCAGGCCCGCGTCTTTCACACAACTTGTAATTAACTCTCAGCAGAAGATGCCCTGGGTTCATAACAGAATCCGACGGCGGGCGGAGGAAGACTGACAAGCATGAGATTCTTGTGGTATTTTTTAAAATTTAATTTTTAAAAGAAACACAGTTGCAATTATAATCCTGGACCTTCAGTGATGGTGTCTCCCAGCAACAAGCCGGATCAAGCTGTATCCCATCTTCCCCCCCAGGCAGAACACACTGGAAGGGCTTGTCTGCCACACACCAGGACCCCACTCTAGCCTAGCCTGGTCCACTGAACCCCCTTCTTTGCCCCCATGATCCAACGTAGGCCTACCATAGTCCCTGCTCCCTCAGCCTGCCTCAGCCCGTGGCTATCCCCAGAGCCCTCTTTTCTTCCTGACAACAGTCCTTGGAGTTTCAGCCTCTTGCCTGGGCCCCCCAGGGTCATGGTTCCTCGGGGCCAGGCCTCCCCTGGTGCTCCCTGGCCTCAGTACGCTGGCTCCTCCTGTGGGGAAGGGAGGAGAAAAAGGAGAGGGTAGGTGGGGAGCCCCAGGGTGTGGTAGCTGGAAGTGGGCAGAGCCTGGACACCTGCCAGAATAAACGGGCCAGGCCGTTCCACAAAGGGCTCTCTGTGAGGACACTCCCAGACCCACGTGGAATCCCGGAGGCTCACGTTTCTTAACACAAAGGCCGCCCATTCCCAGACAGGCCTGCCTGGGTGTGTCTTGTGGGTTGAATCCTGGTAGGTGGGGCTCATGGACGCCCTTGACCCATCTGGATGGCGTCAGTCCTTACTAGGAGCTGGGCTACACAGGGAGATAGAGAGGCTTGGCAAGCAGCCTTCTCTTATGGGACCCCGGTGCTTGTGCCTGCTTCTGCTCTGGGCCTTCCTGTGTCTACTCCCTCTACATTTCCCCAGTTGTCCCCCCAACCCCCACCCCATACATTCACATGTATGCACTTGTGTACTTAAAGTCCAAATGAGAGATCTCTAACCAAACCACACCCACACCAGCCAAGTATGCTTTGTACACCCTTCTCTCCCACTTTAAGCCATTGCTACTGAGAAATTAAATTAAGCCCCAAAGACTGAGACTATGTAGTAAGAATTACCTTCCACATGATGTGTCATTCAGCAATGTCAGAAGTTCCTCCAGGTGGCTGGGCTGTGCATCAGAATGGGCTGGCCAGGAGGTTACTAAAACCCTTTGTGGATCTTATGAGCTTTGCATTTTCAGATGAGAGTTGGAATATGATAACTAACATCTCAGTTCAGTGGTTAAGAGCACTGGCTATTCTTGCAGAGGACCTGGGTTTGGTTCCCAGCACCCACATGATGGCTCACAACCATCTGTCACTCCAGTTCCAGGAGATCAGGTGCCCTCTTCTGGCCTCTGAGTGCATTGCATGCATGGGCGTACTTACATACATGTATGCAAAACACACATACACCTAAAATAAAAATATTTCTTCCAGTGTGGTGGCGCACGCCTTTAATCCCAGCACTTGGGAGGCAGAGGTAGGTGGAACTCTGTGAATTCAAGGCCAGCCTGGTCTACAAAGCGAGTTCCAGGCCAGTTTGGGCTACAGGGAGACCCTGTCTCAAAAAGACCAAATAATTTTTTTTCAAATCTAAAAAAATATGTCTAAGGTCTCTTCAGTTCTCAAAGCCATATTACTGGGGAACCAACAACCAGAACTTGATGCCACACGGCTTTGAGGCCTTGTGGAATAGTGGGCATGCAACATGGGTAGTGAGAGTAGAAGGCACAGTTCTTCCTTGACAGGATGGCAAGTGACTAAAGTGTGGATCTCTGATTGTGTGGCCTCTCTCTATCCTGTATGTCTGGCTGCATGAGTTATGAAGGACACATTTATTTATTGATCAGACTTTTCTTTGGCACCATCTATACATCAATTAATAAAACTTTATACATCCTGCTCTCAGGAGTTTACAAGGCACATACGAGTTCCTCCTCTGATTTGTTAACGTGGTCCTAGGAAATTCCCATTCTGGGCAGTTGACCCAAAAGAAACTTATTGTCTGACAGTTCTGAAAGCCAGATGCCCAAGGCCCAGGTGTCTGCAAGGTTACTTTCTTCTGAGGGCTATAGAGTGATCTGCTCAACACCTCTCCTGAAGTTCTGAGGTTTGCTCAAGGCTTTGTGGGTCCTTGACTCCTTCCAGGCCTCTGCTTCATCTTCACAAGGTGTTCTTCCTGCCACACATCTGAATTTTTGCTTTGTATAAGGACATACTTAGTGCATCAATGCCCGTCCTAGTGACCCCATCATCCCTTGATCATTCGCCAGGACTGTGTTTCCCCCCAAAGGGTGCCTTCTGGGGTCCTGAGAGTTAGAACTCCAGCACGTGGTTTTAGGGGTGAGCGTACCTCTTCTGTGGAGGTGTATAAGATGTGGAGGAGGGTACTGCTCTCGAGATGCTAGCGCTCCAATCCCTGCTTCTCCCAGGCTCTCCTGTGAACTCCTCTGATTGGTGGTACCTTGGTCGCATGCCTGTTCCTCATTGTCAGGGAAGCTGCGAATGTAGTCTCTAACTTCTACTCAAATGACTCACAGACATGGCCATAAGACATCGCAGAATGCTGATGGGCAAGGACTTTAGAGTTTCCTCTCAAAGTGTCCCTGAGCAGGGAATGAGGACTACTTCGGTCTTCTCCTTGGTGGCTAGGCTTGTGAGCTGCCCACTTCAAGGACCAGATGTTGATGATGATGAAGACACCTGGCATATCTAGAAAGCACTAACACCTTGCATTTAAATATTTTTTTAAGTTTTATTTTATTTATTTATTTATTTATTTATTTATGTGTATGAATGTACTGTCTGCATGCAGGTCTGTGCACCGTGTCTTGCAATGCCGTGGAGGTCAGAAGAGGGTGTCGGACTCCCTCGAACCCAGGTCCTCTGCAAGAGCAGTCGGTGCTCTTAAACGCTAGGCCATCTCTCCAGCCCCAACATCTTGCATTTAATAAGCACTTGTCTGCCAGGCAATTTTGTGATCTGTTTTAAAATTTATTTATTGCCGGGCATGGTGGTGCACGCCTTTAATCCTAGCACTTGGGAGGCAGAGGCAGGCAGATCTTTGTGAGTTCAAGGCCAGCCTGGTCTACAGAGTGAGTTCCAGGACAGCTGGGGCTACAGGGAGACCCTGTCTCGAAAAGACCAAAAAAAAAGGAAATTATTTATTTATTTATTTAATTATGTGGTGTGTGTGTGTGTGTGTGTGTGTGTGTGTGTGTGCGCACGCGTGTGTGTATGGACAATTTGTGGAACTTGGTTCTCTATTTCTGCCATGTGGGTCCTACTGTATATCAAACTCAGGGTGCTGGGCTGGGCAGTAAGTGTCTTTACCTGCTGAGCCATTTCACCAGCCTGATTTTCCAATATCTTGTATTGGCTCCTTTAAACCTTACAGTGACCTCATGAGACTCCCGGGATGGTTTCTATTCTCCTTTCACAGATGAGAGAACTGAGGTACGGAGAGGAAAGGGGAACTAAACCTGGCAGGCAGAAGAGGCAATTTGAACCCAGTAGCATAACATCGAGCTTACCCACTGTGTTCATGAAGAGAGATGATGACAGTAGAGTCAAGGCCCTTCTGCCACTGTTCCTGAAAGATGGTGAGAGCCGTGAAGCTGCTGCCCTGCTGCTCACCTGGCACTCCATGGAGCTGCCCCTGGGTGGCATGCTCACTGTGTCCGCCTGAACCAGGGTGTTTGTGCTGTGGGCAGCCATGGCTCTTGTAGGCACCTGGACACAGTGCTGAGAATCCTGAAGGGAGGGAGCAGAGGAGAGACCGAAGCTGGGGAGCCACAGGCCAGCAGGAGGCTAAGGAGGGACTACGTCAGAGGACTGGCTTCTGAACTTATGACCCCTCTGGGTGTTCATTCACTGGCAGGCTCCCTGCAAGGGCAGGATGGGCCCCAAGCTGGTCCCTTGCCAGGGTGCTGCTAAAGAGGGAGCCAGGCTGGTCCCGAGCTTCTTCCCTGGAGACAAGGAAGCTCACATGGCTGCTGGAGCAGACCTTTCCGCTGAGCTGCACTAAGAATAACAGTTCTTAGAGGTGGAGGCCTGGGACCTCAGCCTCCCTGCAGAGGCCTCATCTTCGCACTCCATCTTGTGACTGCAGATGTTAGACCACTGATTTTTCTATTCCCAAAGGAGTAGAAAAAGATGAGAAAGGGAGCAGGAGGCAAACACTTAAGAGAAATATTCTCACAGCTCAGACTCAGCTGAGAGCCTTTGTTCTTTCTGGCCTGTAGAACTGGGTTCTGAACCTCGCTACACAAAGCACAGAGCAAGCTTTCAAGAATTCACCTACACCAGGGGACGTCTGTCAATGCAGGCAGCCTGACTTTCCAAAGGAAACAGGGTTCATGTTACCTGTTTGTTTGTTTGTTTGTTTGTTTATTGGTCTTTTTGAGACAGGTTCTCCCTGTAGCTCCAGCTGGCCTGGAACTTGCCTTGCCTCCCTAGTGCTGGGATTAAAGGCCTGCACCATCACACTCAGCTAGTGCCTTTTTATAATGTGAGTGTGTGTGTGCGTGTGTGTGTGTGTGTGTGTGCGCGCGCGCATGCATGGGAGCAAGTCTTCACTCTTGCACATGCTCTACCCCCACTGAGTTACATCTGCAGACCCTGCTTTTTTTTTTTTTTTTAGAGGAACAGGAAATAAAAGGGCCAGTCCTGATGGCAGGTACCTGTTGTCCTGTGTTCAGAAGATAAGGCAGGAATATTACATGAATCCAGGGGTTTTAGCCATGTCTAGCCTGAGCAACATGGCTAGACATGGCCTCAAAAGATAACAAAAACCCGGGCTGGAGAGATGGCTCAGTGGTTAAGAGCACTGACTGCTCTTGCAGAGAACCTGGATTCGATTCCCAGTACCTATGTGTCTTTAATCTGGGCTCGGTGGCACATGCCTTTAATCCCAGCACTCGGGAGGCAGAGGCAGGTGGATCTCTGTGAGTTCAAGGCCAGCCTGGTCTACAGAGTGAGTTCCAGGTCAGCTGGGGCTACAGGAAGACTCTGTCTCAAAAACAAACAAAAACAAAACAAAACAAAAAACCCAAAATAAACAGAAAAGGAAGAAAATATTTCCCTTTGACAGGATAGTATCAGTAACTGGGGCAGAAGAGGATGGCCTCCTATTGGCTACATTTCTAAAAACACAGAAGAGAGGGAAGAAGAAAAAAATTATTCACCAGAAGTCTGTTACAATAAGAAACTTTGAAATATGTAGTTAATAAAGTTTAGTTGCGGAAATAGTTCCAAAGAATAATGTTCCAGAGTTTCAAAACTGGGTTAATTTTGTAATAACAGGAGAATAATGTGTCCTGTAGGCTCTTATTCCTAAGCATCTCCCACAAATATGCAGAGAAGACAGTCATAGAATTAAAGTAAAGTGGGGGCCAGGATTGCCAAGCATCTTATTCAATTTGAATTACAGATAAATAACAAATCCTTTTTTAAACATATATCTTAAATATTGCATGGGCTGTGCGGATATTAAATAATTATCTGGCAGCTGGGTGCGGTGGTGCATGCCTTTAATCCCAGAATTTAGGAGGCAGAGGCAGGCAGATCTCTGTGAGTTCAAGTCCAGCCTGGTATACAAAGTGAGTTCCAAGACAGCTGGGGCTACAGGAAGTCCCTGTCTCAAAAACACCAAAAATAAATAAATAAACTAATAAATAAGCAAACAAATAAATAAATACCTGGCATTCACGTTTAGCTAGCCATACTTTGTTTCTATTTGTTCTAATAGGCCTCTCAGATCAATTCTCCCAGGTACCTGTGGGTGCGGGGGAGTAGGCTGAGGAGGTGGCCTGAAGCAGCTGGCAGGGAGGTCCCAGGGACACCTCAGGTTCTGGAGCAGCTGCCACAGGAGACCTTGGGAAGAGCCCCTGGGCTGACTCCCACTAAAGGAGCAAGGTGGCCCCCAGCTGCAGGAGGAAGCCTTGAAAACAACCTGCAGACAAGTCAGAGAGAAGGGTTACTTGAGTATGGTAATAAGGAAGTCTCCAGTGTGGGAGAGGCCGGCCTGCCTGTGGTAATGTATACCAGGGCCCTGACCACAGGCCTGCTTGGCTCTCCAGGGCTTGAGGAGACTTCTCTGCCACCTGGGAGGTATAGTGACACAAATTCACATCTCAGCTGGCCCAGTAAACTCCAGCCTGGCCTGACCTAGCCCTGGGGCCCAGCTGTTCAGCCCTGCCCTTTTCTGAGTTCCCCCACATTCTCCAGGGGTGAGGTCACAGAACACTCCTGGGGCTTGCCAGGCTGAACTGCCAAGGCAGGAGGTTTAGCTGGGAGATTGGCCATTTGTGCACCAGCAAAGGTACCCTGTGGAAGGGATGTGTGTGCACCGGATCCTAGGAGCCTGGGAGAGAATCTAGCACAGTCTCCCCAGAACAGGAGTAGGGTGTGCTTGTGAGGGCACCACTGCTCCAGCTCTGAGGTACAGGTCTCCCTGGGCCTTCCTCCAGGTCCTATCTCAGTGGACAGGGATGAGAGGAAGAGAGTTGAGGTGCAGGCCTGCCTGAGAGGCCTCAGTGGGGCCCCGTGAAGGAAAGAAGAAAGGAAGGACAGCTTGTGAGCAGATAAATTTTTGGGGGTGCTTTTAGCCCCACATTTATAGAAGACAATATCAAAGCCCACAGAAGCTATGGGGCTTTCCACAGTTAATGAGTGGCAAGTTCAGAAACCCACTCAGATCACTCCAACGTTAGAACCTGGAAGTTCCATTTAATCTTTGCTGCCCAGGAAAATTCTGGCTTCACTGAGGAGGAAATGTGTCTTGTCAGTTTGTATTGCATGTTCCCAGTGCCCTGCCCCCCACCTCCCTGGGTTTTTCAGTGCAGTGCGTGTGAAATTTCCACTAGGAAAGAATCGGCTGTACTTGTACGTCCACACTAGCAGCTCCGTCTCTCCACCTTTCAATCCCCCTCCCATAGTGTGTGGTGTACTGTGTGGGCCAGGCCACAGGAGTTCAGCATGCTGGTGACTGTCCCCCGTCCCTGTCCTTGGCAATCTGGTGACCAGCCCCATAGGTCTGGTCTGTGTGAATGGTTGGGTTTGATAACACAATTGGAAGCTGGCCTTTATGGTGTGTCCCTCAAAAGGGATGTGAAGAGTTGACTCCATTCCCAAACCCTCCCCAGACCTCACTTCACAGCTCAGTGGGTTTGTCTCACATTGCTGCCACCTCTGGCCACTCTGCCTTGCCCTCAAAATCTCCCACAGTGAGATGACAAGGAACTTATGGTTTTGTGTGGTGGGAAGAGAGAGAAGGGGGTGGTCTGGGGAAGGCTTGAAGAGGGGGAGCTGGTGGGATGGTATGAGCTCCATGTCTCCTAATTCTGGCCTCAGGGATGTGTACATTTCTCTGGGGATATGGATGCTGATACGGTAAACAGGAGCCAGGGTCCCCCAGCCCAGTCTCTGCTCCCGTTTACCCAAAGGAGCCAGGCCACCAACCCAGAGGCCTGCACTCCCAGGGCCTCACAGGTTGATAGGTGATTCAGTAGCATTTCTCACATCTCCTGGCAACTCCCAGACTACTGAAATAATCAGCCCACACTATGTGGCCTCTTAGAGTGTGTGTGGATTTTGGAGCCAGACCAGGGTTCGAATCTTGGCTCTGAGACTTACCAGATTTGGATATCTCTCTGCTTCAGATACCTCACCCCCAAAGTGAGGTGGCCCGGGTTGCTGTGTGGGTTATGTCAGTAGTCATGAAAGACTTAAAACTGCCAGATTAGTGTTAGTAACTATTACGGGATGAGGTGACTGCTCTCCCTTCCCTTCCCTTCCCTTCCCTCACACATCTTCAGCCCAGTCTCTGTCAACCACTGTCTTCCCATGCTTGGGCAGGCTGGCTGAGCTGATGTATCCCTGCCAGGTAGCTGGAAGGCTTCGAACACTCACATGGCAGTGATCCTGAGAATGTGGTTGACCTAGCAGGTGATTCTGAGGAGGGAAGGAGCCTCCACTGACAGGGAACAGACAAGGCTCTGTCCCCTCAGTAGGGAGAATGTCCTGGAGGAGGCAGGAGACCTCTGTGAGAGGTAGGAAGACCAGCAAGGTGGCTGTGTCCCCACTGGACAGAATCCACAGGAAAGGTCTCTGGTAGGAGATCCCCCAAACTCTTGACTGTGCCTTACTTTGGAACAGGGTCTCTCCAGATGTAATTAAGAATCTCAAGCTGAGGCCATCCTGGCTTCTCCCAGTGAATCCGAAGTCCAGTGTCCTTACAGGAGCAGCACAGCAGAATTCACAGGAGGTGAAGGCTGTGAAAGTGAGGCAGAAGTACAAGGCAGGCAGCTGCGGGCCAAGGAGGGGCCTGCAGTCCTCTGGACTTTGGACTCCAGGTCCTCAGAACACTGAGAGAGCAGATTTCTTGTTTTAATTTTATTTCTTGTTTTTATTTTATGTGTATGAGAGTATTGCCTGCATATGTGTAAGTGCTCCTGTGTCATTCAATGCCTGCAGACTCAGAAGAAGGGTGTTAGACCCTCTGGAACTGGAGTTATGGATGGTTGTTAGCCACCGTGTGGGTGCTGGGAATCGAACCTGGGTCCTCTGTGAGAGCAGCCAGTACTGTTAACCACTGAGCCATCTCTCCAGCTTCAAGAGAACAGATTCATATTGTTTTAGCCACCCAAGAGGAAGCTTATGGAAGGATCAACTGACACATTCCATAGAAAGAAAAAGACAACTCTAACCGAGTCAGCTCAGGTACTATAACAAATGTACCATAGGTTGAGTGGCTTTAATGACAAAAAGTCTCCAAAATGACAATAAAATAAAACTAGTCATAATGAAGAATAAAAAGAAGCTAGGTATTTATTTATTTATTTATTTATTTATTTATTTATTTTTCAGATAAGAGTCTCCCTGTAGCTCTAGCAGGCCTGGTACTTGCTATGGAGACCCTGCTGGCTTCAATCTCACAGAGATCCACCTGGCTCTGCCTCCTGAGTGCTGAGATTAAAGATGTATGCCACCATGCCTGGGAAGAACCTAGCTTTTTTTGGGTGGGGGGTGTTTTTGAGACAGGTTCTTTCTTTTTAGTCCCAGCTGCCCTGGAGCTTGCTATGTAGACCAGGCTGGCCTTGAACTCACAGAGCTCCTCCTGCCTCTGCCTCCCGAGTGCTGGGTTTAAAGGTGTGCGCCACCACGCCCGGCCTAAGAAGCTAGCTTTTTAAATTTAAATTAATGTGTAGCTAAATAGCCACTGTGACTGATGCCTGTTATTCTGAACATACACCTCTAAGACAAGAAAATGCGAGGTCAAAACTGCCTAAACACATGGGCTGGAGAGACGGCTCAGGGGCTAAGAGCACTGTCTGCTCTTGCAGAAGACCTGGGTTCAGTTCCCAGTACCCACATGGTACCTTACAACTATCTATAACTCTAGTTCCAAGGGATCTGACATCCTCTTCTGGCCTCTGTGAGTATTGCAATGACAGATGCACTTACATGCAGGCAAAAATTCATACACACACAGCACAAAAAAAGAAACAAAACCCAAAATGTCTAATGCAGGATTTACCCATGGTAAACCTGGCTCAGAGCCTCCTCCTCAGCTGGACTCCTTGAAGGGGGAGTGAAGGGAGGACAGGGATCCAAAGTGATGGGAGAGGTGGCCCAGGCTGTGGGAGTGCCAGAGAGTTTGAGAAATGCCCAGGTAGCCTGGAGGAAGAGAGGAAGGCATGTCCTGTCCAACTTGCTGGGCTTCCCTCCCCATTAATCCTGTCTGAATCTGTGGTCAGATTCATCTATCTATCTATCTATCTGTCTGTCTATCTATCTATCTATCTATCTTTGGGGGGGGTCTTTTTGAGTCAGTGTCTCCCTTTAGTCCCTGGAGCTTGCTATGTAGACCAGGCTGGCCTTGAACTCAGAGATCCACCTACCTCTGACTCCTGGGTGCTGGGATTAAAGGCGTGTGCCACCACATTCGGCAGATTCATGTATTTTTATTTAAAAGTTTTTAGTACAATTTGCTTATTTTTTGTATGTATTTATGTGTGTGGGCATTCGTATGTGTTGTGATGTACATGCTATGTACATGTATGTGTGGAGGTCAGAGGACAAATGATGGGGGTCACTTCTCTCTACCATGTGGGCACCTGAGATGGAATTCAAATGTCTGGCTTGGTGGCAAGCACTTTTATCTACTGAGCTATCTTGTGGGCCTTAATTTTTTTCATTATTATTTCATGTGTGGATGTGCACATGTTTTTTGTGCAGGCTCATGAGGCAGGCACTTCCCCCACTAACTCATCACTCTGGACCACCTCCAGGAGCATCGTCTATTGACAGGGCCTGGGGGTGTCTCTGTTGTGGGGATGGAGGTCTTTAATGGCATTGGTCATTATTCCTCTGCTCCTGTGGGCTGATGGGAAATGGGCTCATGGGGTCTTGTAGAAGTATTCTGTCCCAAGCTGGGCATGGTGGCACACACCTTTAATCCTAGCACTTGGGTGGTAGAGGCAGGAGGATCTTTGTGAGTTCAAGGCCAGCCTGGTCTACAGAGTGAGTTCCAGGACAGCTGGGGCTACAGGGTGACCCTGTCTCGAAAAGACCAAAAAAAAAAAGTATTCTGTCCCAGCTGGGCATGACAGTTGTTGCCTCACCTGCTGGCTTGTTGGACATGTACAGTCTTGCTGGGCTTGGTGGTACATAACTATAATCTCAGCACTCAGGAGGCTGAGTTTGGAAAACTGTGAGTTCCAGGCCAGCTTGTGCTACGTAGCGAGACCCCATGCAAGAAAGAACAGGGACTGGGGAGGGCACACAGTCTGTAAAGTGCTTCTTTGTAACCTGATCCTGTAGGATTCTGGTTCACAGATCAAGGTGAGCTGCCCTGGGCTGGATCAATTGCCAGGCATTGATTTAGTGCATTTGTGTTGTGTTAATCAGCACTGCCGAAGTGGGCTTGCTGGTTCTGAGTACTGCTGGTCTCGCTGTCCTGGAGGACCTTCCTCTGAAACATAAATCTGCCAAAGGGCTTCAGCACTGCCACCCACACAGAATCCCTTCCCCGCCTGGGCCCTTGAGCTCCAAGTCCCTGATTGGGGGTGGGTCACTTCTGAGCAAGAATCTCCTTTCAAGGCCAGCTCTGCGGCTTGGCACTGCTCTAATACCAGCCATGCCCTGCCCCATGGGCAATGGTGGCAGTGCCTCTATTCTGGCCACCGCTTCCAAGTCTGGAAAGAAGGTTGGCTTCTCAGAATACACTGAAGACAGGCAGCAGCCTGTGGCTTATGAGAAAACCTGGGTCTGCAGTGTGGCTCACTGGTAGAGCATGCACATGCCCCTAGATTCCACCTCCAGCACTATACGACAATTCCAAAAATGCCCTCGGCACCGAACCATCTCACAACTAGACACGCACAGCAAAAATGCAACCTGTAGGGCCACAAGACAGCTCAGTGGGTAAAGCACTGCCTAGGGAGTCTGATGACCAGTGTTCTATTTCCTTCCCAGAACCTAAGGTGGAAGTAGAGAATGAATGATACTATAAAGGTGTCTCTGACTTCCACATGCACACTGTGGCATCTGAGTGCCCCCTGTTAACAAACACACACACAGTTATAAATAAAATGTTTTAAAATAAAAAAAAAATATGCAGTGCTTTCCTGGGAATAGTGGTCCATGCCTTTAATCCCAGCACTCAGGAGGAAGAGGCGAGTGGATCTCTGTGAGTCTGAGGCCACAGCAGGGTTTCCATAGCAAGTTCCAGGCCAGTTGGGCTACAGGGAGACCCTATCTCAAAAAAATGCAGTGCTTAAAATAATAATATACTTGGAAGTGGAAAGTATAATTATAATAATATATTGGATACTTTTGTTGTTGCTGTTTTTTTTTTTAATTCTTTTTATTTATTTATTTCTGTATATGTATGAATGTACTGTCTGCATACAGGTTTGTGCACCCATGTTGTGCAATGCTGCGGAGGTCAGAAGAGGGTCTCAGATTCCCCTGGAACTGGAGTTCTCCTGGAATTGGAGTTTTGGACGGTTCTCGGCCGCCATGTGGGTGCTGGGGATCGAACCCGGGTCCTCTGCAAGAGCGGTCGGCGCTCTTAACCGCTAGGCCATCTCTCCAGCCCCTGTTGTTGTTGTTTTGAGACAGGGTCTCCCTTTAATTCCAGCTGGCCCAGAAGTCACTATATAGACCAGGCTGGCCTTGAACTCACAGAGATCCACTTGCCTCTGCCTCCTGAGTGCTGGGATTAAAGGCGTGCACCACCACGCCCGGCATATATGGATAAAAATATCATAACAAGACACTAAAAATAATAAAAAATAAAATAGCTGGGCATTATGGGGCATTTCTTTAATCTCAGTGCTCAGGAGGCAGAGGTAGGTGGATCTCTGGGAGTTGAGCTAGCCTGGTCTACTTGTCAAGGTTCAGGCCAGCTGGACCTTGTGTCAAAAATAGCTAGCTAGATAACATTCCTATGGGATTTCTAATCTAATCTAACTTCTAACCTGGGGCTGGAGCTATTTCCCAGCTCAGGCCACACATGATCAGGTCTTGTGTTTGTCTTGATCTTCACAGTCACCATGGCCTTGGCTGATGCTGGTGCTGGTGCTCTGTGAAGCCATTTATGTTCAAAATAGGTCACCCTGAACCAGGCCAGCTCCCGGCTGCAGGAACGCTTTGCTCTTTCTCATCCTCAGCCTGGGTAACCTTGTGCAACTTGTTAGGGAGGGCAGACAGCCCAGTACTGGGAGTCCCTTGGGGCAGCAATGATGAAGGCTGCCCAGTTTTGTGGCCTGCAGAGTAGCTTTGCTCAAGCCTTTCCCACGGAGGAGGCTGGGTGCAACTGTGTGAGTGTGTGTGTGTGTGTGTGTGTGTGTGTGTGTGTGTGTGTGTGTTGTGTTTGGATTGGGTGGAGACGGGTGTTGCTCAAGACCTCCTCCCAGGGTCCAGGTGGTTAGCAGCATAGATGGTTTGTAACACTGGGTGGAGCTTCCTGGACACCTGTTTGGTGGGGCTTCTAGGCAAGAGGCTGAGATATGGCCTAGAGCTTGCTTCTCAGCCTAGTCCTCTCCCAGGAGTCACCTAGGTTCCTTTTGACAACCTCCAACCATCAGCTACCGGGAGTGGTCCAATCAGGATCAGGATCCCTGGCTGTGTGTGAGGCGGACAGTCCCATGGTGTCCTTGGTTACTCTCCTGTATGGCTTGCTTCCTGCTGCACTTGCACAGTCTCCAGTCCAGACCGGTATCTGGCCTTCCAGCCCACCTCTGAATCATCTCCTTCCTCCAAATTCTCTACTAAACTTCTGGAAAGAAAAATCGAGGTCACTGCTCCTGTGCCTGGGCTGCATTCTATAACCACCAGGGGAACTTTAAAAAGTGCTCTCAATGCCTGCGTGCCATCCTTAGTATCTGACCCACAGGGCTGAGGCTGGGGCCCAGGCAGGGATATTATTTTAAAGTTTCTCTGGGGACTTTCCTGGGTAGGCAACTGCACTCCCTCAGCAGGGCTGGTGAAAGAGCTAGGCTGTCTCCCAAAGCAGCTGCTGTAGGGCAGTGTCAGAAAGGAGAGGAAACTGTCCCTCTTACTTGCTCGCAGAAGATCCTGTAACTGTTTACATACGGGCAGCCAAGTGTGTGTGTGTGTGTGTGTGTGTGTGTGTGTGTGTCAGAGAGAGAGAGAGAGAGAGAGTTTGGCAGGTACCTGGAGTTATAAACCTAGCTTTATCCCGATTTCAGGATAAAGGGGGCTCAGCCGAAGTCTGGCCCCTACAGAACAGACGGCTTCCCAGGGAGCAGTGTACAGCTCCATTAAGCTCTATTAACTTCTACAAAGTTCGATTGAGTCCAGCGGGCTCTAAAGATGCCTTGCAGCCACGCACACCCTGCCCTGAGGACCCAGGCCCCCTGCAGGATTACTGCCTGCTGACTGCTCACCGCAGAGCTCCTCCTGGGAACGGCCTCCTGCCTGGCCCGGTGCACGCCCCGAATCCCGTCCCAACTCCCCTCATACCAGGGCTGGTGAGTAAGGGATGCAGGAGCTGTGGCCTTATTTGAGGGGCATGCCAGCTTCAGAGAAGGTTGCCATGCTAATCTGGGTTGCGGAGCTGGTGCAGTGGAGCATGCTCAGGCTCTTAGGACAATAGTAGCAAAGGCTGACCTGCCGTGCACACCCACTCCCTTCGCTCCCGTCAACTAGCAGCGTGTTTCTAGGGGACCTGTCCTACAGGGAGGCCCTGAATATGTATGTGTGGGTGAAGACAAACGGACCCAGCAAGGGGTAGCTGTGACACAGGACTGCATTATAGCTGGCGTGGGGGTCTCATGAAACATTTGTAGGGTCAAAGGACCAGGTGATCACAAACTTGGTATTATCACTGTCCTAAAAATCTCTCTGTTGGGCTGGAGAGATGGCCTAGCGGTTAGGAGTTCCGACGCTCTCGCAGAGGACCCAGGTTCGATCCCAGCACCCACATGGTGGCTGAGAGCCGTCTGAAACTCCAATTCCAGGAGAACTCCAGTTCCAGGGGAATCTGAGACCCTCTTCTGACCTCTGCGGCATTGCACGACATGGATGCACAAACCTGCATGCAGACAGTACATTCATACACATACAGAAATAAATAAAATTAATTAAAAAAAAATCTCTCTGTTGGTAGGTGTTGGTGGTGTCTGCTCATAATAGCAGTTTCTCAGGGGAGCTGAGGCAGGAGGGAGGATCACAGGTTTGAGACCAGCTTGGATTACATAGTGAGATCCTAAAACCGAAACCAAAACCCAAACAAAACCAACCCAAAACTCACTAGCTCCTTTCTGTCTATTGGATAACTTGTGAGTTTCTCAGTAGACTTTCGAGGCCTTTGGTCATTGTGGTGAGATGGTAGGAACCTTGTCTTTTAAGTACTTGTGGAACTGAAACCTTGTGCGGGTGTGTGTGTGTGTGTGTGTGTGTGTGTGTGTGTATAGCCCAGAGAACAATGCTGAGCGTCATATGTCATTCCTCAGCCACTGCCCACCTATTTTCTTCCTTTTTTTTTTTTTTTTTAACAGGGTCTCCCTTTAGTCCCAGATGTCCTAGAACTCACTATGTAGACCAGGCTGGCCTTGAACTCACAGAGATCCTCCTGCCTCTGGCTTCTAAGTGCTGGGATTAAAGGCATGTGCTACCATGTCCAGCCTATTCTTTTTTGAAGGAAATTCTAGGGATCTTACCTACAGCTTTACCCATGTGAGCCAAGCGCTCTACCACTGAGCCACTGCCCCAGCCTTCCAGCTGCCTTTTTTTTTTTTTTTTTGAAACAGGGTCTACCTTTAGTCCCAGCTGGCCTGGAGCTCACTCTGTAGACCAGGCTGACCTTGAAATCACAGAGATTTGCCTGCCTCTCCCTCCCGAGTGCTGGGATTAAAGGCGTGGGCAACCACACCTGGCTCCAGCTGCCTAATTTTTAAGATAGTCTTAGCCCAGGAATCTGCCCATTTTTGTTTCCTGAGCATTGGGATTACAAATTATTGTGCCTTGGGGCTGGAGAGATGGCTCAGCGGTTAAGAGTGCCAACTACTCTTGCAGAGGACCCAGGTTCGATTCCCAGCACCCACATAGCAGCTAAGAACCGTATTTAATTCCAGTTCCAGGGGAATCCAACGCCCTCTTCTGACCTCCGCAGCATTGCACAACACAGGTGTGCCAACCTACATGCAGACAGTACACTCATACACTTAAAAAAAATTGCTGGGCGTGGTGGCGCACGTCTTTAATCCTAGCACTTGGGAGGCAGAGACAGGTGGATCTTTGTGAGCTCGAGGCCAGCCTGGTCTACGAGGGAGTTCCAGGGCAGCCGGGGCTACAGGGAGACCCTGTCTCGAAAAGACCCCCCCCAAAATTATTGTGCCTAGCTTTTTATTATTATAATTATTATTGTTTAGGTTCTGGGGATCAAACTCTAGTCATCGTACTTACAAGGCAAGCACTCTACCTACTGATCTGTCTCTATCACAACCCTTTTGTGAGACAAATTCTCCAGTATCCCCAGGCAGGCCTGAAACTCTCTGTGTTGGGGAGGGCGACTTTGATTCTTCCACTACTCCCCCAAGTGCTGAGATTACAGACATGCACCGCACACTTGGTTTCATGCAGTGCTAGAGACTGAGCCCCAGGCTTGGGCACCACAGGCAAGCACTCTACCACTCATTCCCAGCTCCTATGTGCAATACAGTGACCCTTGGGCTGTCTTCCAGTTCTGTTTGCATATACGCTCCCAAGTTTCTTCAAATGCCTACTCTCTGCTGGGCATGGTAGTACACGCCTAATTCCAGAATTTGGGAGACAAAGGCAGGCAGATCCTTAAGATCTAGGTCTAGTCTACATAGTGAGTTCCTGGCCAGCTGCAGCTACAAGGAGACCCTATCTCAAAAAAAAAAAAAAGGCCTTCCCTCCTTCAGAAGCCCACTTCAGGGCCACTTGCTTCCACCCCCACCCCCGGCATATTCTGTAGTCCTAGAGCCAGGGTTTGGCCATTTGCCATCTGTGCCCAGAATATTGGTCAGTGGTCAGCTCCTGATGAATCTTAGCCAACTGGTAAGGAAATGGGCTTTGGATTAAAGAATACTGGAGGTCCAACCTTGCTTTACGTTTCTCCTTACACGATCTGTGCCAAGTATGTAAGCTCTTGACCTCATTTTAAATTTATTTATTTATTTGTTTGTTTGTTTATGGAGAGGAGGCCTTTAAGAGTGGAACAGCCTGCATGTGGAGGTCAGAACAGCTTGTGGGAATCAGGCCTCTCCTACCATGTGTCTACCTGGCATGGAACTCAGCTCGCCAGTCTGCTGGTAAGTCTTTACCCACTGGGCCATCTCCCAGGCCCCTCTTAAGCTTACTTGTAAAGAAAGGGAATACTGTGTCCTCTGTGATGGTTAATCTCAATTTCAACTGTTGAGATTTAGGGTCCCCATGGAAACCAATCTCTGGGCATGTCTGTGGGGATTATCTAGACTAGGTTAATCAAGGTGGGAAGAGCCACTCTAAATGTTGGCAGCATTAGGAATGGGCTGGGGTCCCAGACTGCATACAAAGAAAGTGAGGGATGGAGGGATGGCTCAGCTGCCAGGAGTGCTTGTTGCTCTTCCAGAAGGGCTGAGCTCGACTCCCAGCACCCACACTGGGCGGCTCAGCTGCAGCTGTAACTGCAGCTCTAGACTCTCTTTTAGCCTCCATGGGGACCTGCGCAGACTGGACACACACACACACACACACACACACACACACACACACACACACCACAAAAAATACACACACATAATAAATAAAAATAAAATCAGAGACAGGAAACCAGGCATTGGTGCCAGTGGACTGCAGCTGGGGTAGAAGAGAGAGACAATGCATAACGAGAGCCCAGGCTGCAACCTCAAAGGTGGCTTGGGGTGTGGCTTAGGGGGTTAGTGTGCATACATACAGTGTGTGTGTTTGTATCTATGTGTGTATACATGTATGCATGTGAGTATATGTATATGTGTGCATGTGTCTGTTTCTGCATATGTGTTTATGTGTATGTGTACATACATGTTTTGTATATGTGTGTATATGTGTGTATATATCTGTATATGTGTGCATGTATGTAGTGTAGGTGTGCATGTTGTATGTGTGCATATGCATGCATGTGTGTATGCATATGTCTATATATGTGTATGCATGTGTGCATATATGTGTATTGCATATATATGTATATTTGTATCTATGTTTATGCATATATGTGTATGTATGCATGCATATGTATATATGTGTATGTGTGTGAGTATGCATATGTGTGTAGTATATGTGTGTATGTATTTGGATATGCATATATGTGTGTATTTGTGCCTATATATGTATGTGTATGTGGCCATGTCTGTGGGGTATTTTCTTGGTTGTTGAGTAATGTGGGAGGCCGAGCCCATTGTGGGCAATTTGTTGTGTACTGTACAAGAATGCAGGCTGAGCATGACCCGGGGGAGCCAGTAAGCAGTGTTCTCTATGGCCTGAGCTTCAGCTCCTACCTCCAGGTTCCTGCCCTAAGTTCCTACCCTGGGCTCCCTCAGTGATGAACTGTGACCCTAGAGATGTAAGATAAATAAACCCTTTCCTCCCCAAGTTGGTATTGGTCAGAGTGTTTGTCACAGCAATGGAAAGGAAACCAGAACACATGTCACGCTTGGAAATCAGTGTTTCACACTGCTTCCGTGTGCTCTAGCTCTGACATTCTTCCCACACCTCTGAGATGTTCCCTGAGCCTTGGTGTGAAGATGTCCTGTTTATAGCTGGGCATTCAACAATCATTTATTCTCAGTACTTTGACTGGTTATGAGCCTTTCAGTTGTCATTGATCAGAGCAGAAAGAAGCTTTTCTGACGAAATCTATGGGCAGAAACATCATTTGAAGGCAGTTTAATAGACACACCATGTTCATGTGACAAAACAACAGCAGTAGCTCCCACTAGGCCTGTGACTCCTCCAGACATAGTTGTGACCAGGCTTACAGTACCATATGTGAATTACCTCCTGTGAAATAGGCATCAAATCCCATCTGAAAGCAGTTGGCTGCCCCCATAATATACTTGCCGCTGTTGCACAGTGTGTCCTCTTACCTGGCCTTCAATGACGATATTCTAAAACCATCATCTGGGGCCAGTTTTGGTGAGCTGGCCACTAGCTTGCGATTCTGACTCAAGTGATGTTTCTCAGATGTGGAGAATTTTGCTTATGGGTCTGGGCATTTGCCGGTCACAAGCTTCCTACTTCCCTTCATGCTAGATGGGCTGATCCGAATTGGAGCTTGGGAACCACCAACCCCACTGGAAGGAAAACAGCTTCCCACCTCTGGATGGATGAGCAGGCAGGATCACCTTCCCTGTTTGTTCTGGCCTGAGTACCTTGGCCTGGTCCCAGTTTTTCCAGGCAAATGGCCTTGCAGAGCACACATCCCTGTATGCCAGGGACAGGGTGAGGAGAGAGGGTCCGGCCCCCAGGCTTTGCTCTACTCCACAGTCCACATGGCGGAAGCCCAGCCCAGTGGCTTTGACTCTAGAAGGCAGCAGGCTGCTGCCCTCATGCCTGCTCCTTCCTGGTGAACCTTGCCTGGATGGGAACCCTAGGTTGGGAAGCTGGTCCAAACAGATTCAAGGTGTATGAAAAGGTTTGTAGCTAGCCTGGGTATTGACAGATGGTATTAAGTAATATATTTGCAGGGCTCTTGCTTTATTGTCACAGCTGTGGTTAAAACTAGCAGGGCTCTGGCAGAGGCTTCTGTTCTGTGAGCCAGCAGGGTTTTCTAGCATCAGTGACCCTCCCAGGCTTCATTCTAAAGCCCCCACAGGCACTTCATTTGGTTCACTAGGTGGCCAGAACACCCCAAGACATTAGCTCTAACCCAAAATTTACAGTTCCCTTGCTTCAAGGACTCCAGATCGAGCCCTTCCCCACATGGCCTCTGCCAGCATTCCCAAGCGTGGTGTCTACGGGAGGAGCAATTGTGTTTGTTGGTGAAGATAGCCTGATAGAGGACTGTGGAAGCTGGAAGCTCATCTTTACAGGAGTAATCATCAAAACAACCCATTTAGGGGCTAGTGAGAGTGCTCAGTAGATTAAGGCACTTGCCACCAAGCCTGACAATCTGAGTTCAAACCCCTGAACCTACATGGTAGGAGAACCGACTTCCACAAATTTTCCTCTGACCTCCACACATATGCATACACACAATAAAAATGTAATAATAATAAAAAAATGTACAAAACAGCAGTTGAAGAAATGGCTTAGCAATTAAGAGTGCTTGCTGCTCTCCCACAGGACCTGAGTTCAGTTCCCAGCACCCATATCAGGTGGCTCACAACTGCTTGTAACTCCAGTTCCAGGGGATCTGATACCCTCTTGTGGTTTCTTCAGATATTCTCATGCACAGGGAACACACACACACACACACACACACACAAATAAAAATAAAAGCCAGATGTAATAGTGCATGCTTTTAATCCCAGCATTCAGGAGGCAGAGGCAAGAGGATCTTTCTGAGTTGGAGGCCAGCCTGGTCTTCATAATGAGTTTTAGACCAGATAGAACTACATAATGAGACCCTGTCTCAATGAAATAAAATAAAATAAAAAATATTTTTAAAAAATTGTTAAAAAACAAAATAAAAAATGATCCATCCTGTTCTAGTTCACTTTCAATTGCTGTGACAAAACACCCTGACAAATACCAACTTGGAGAGGAAAGAGTTTATTTACCTTACATCTCCCAGGTCACAGTTCATCACTGACAGAGCCCAGGGTAGGAACTTAGGACAGGAAATTAGAGGCAGGAGCTGAAGCACAGGCTGTGGCGGAGTGCTGCTTACTGGCTTGTTCCCCCAGCCCATGCTCAGCCTACTTTCTTATACAGTACAGAACAACCTGCCCAGGGTGGCACCTCCCACAGTGGACTGGGCCCTCCCACATCACCAAACAATCAAGAAAATACCCTACAGATATGGCCAGAGGCCAGTCCAATGGAGGCAGTTCTCCAACTGAGGCTCCCTCATCCAGGTTGACAACTAAAATTATCCTTCACAATTGACCCCTCGCTAACTTGACACACAAACACATCACTATTAAACCATAAGCTTTCCATTTCTTATCCCCAAGGTTGGATGTTATTATCAGAACATAAAACAGTACAACCTTAAAAACCCCACAATCCTTAAAAAAATATCCCAAACCACGAACACTTAAAAGTTCAAAGTCTCTTAAAAGTGTCTCAACTGTGGGCTCCTACAAAATTAAAAACAAGTTAAGTTCTGTTTTTTTTCAAAGGAAAGAATTGGGCAGACTTAAGTAAAAGCTAGTCCAGCAAAGTACCTCCAAGCGGGACATTTGGGATTCACTCACAATCTTCTGGGCTCCAAAGGGTTTCAGCAGCTCCATTCCTCTGGTTCTGCCATACACAGGCCCAGGCCAGCTGCATCCCACACCTGTTGCTGCTCTGGATGGTTGTCCATGGACCTGGCATCTCCAAAGAGATGGGGTCTCCACTGAGACTGAGATTGAACTTCAACCTGCTTTCTCACACAGTGCGGAACAACCTGTCTAGGGGTGGCACCACCCACAGTGGGCTGTGCCCTCCCGCATCACTCAACAATCAAAAATATACCCAACACACATGGCCACAGGCCAGTCCAATGGAGGCTCTTCTCCAAATGAGGCTCCTTCAACCCAGGTGTGTCAAGTTGACAATTAAAGCTATCTAGTGCATACACCATTCTCCGACAAGCCCCCAAACACATATTGTAGTGGAGTAAGGAACTTTGGTTAATTTCCCCAACAGGAAATAACAAGGAACAAATTAATATGTTATGTTTCTATGCACATCTTTATGCCTAAAGGGTCCATTTAAGTGAAGTCTTCTGCCTCGATTACTCTGAGCAAAGAATTTCAGTTGTTAAGAACCATAATCAACATAAAATATAACAGCTATAAGGCTTATTGTAGTCTTAATACCTGTAATAAAATACAAAATTTAGTAGAGATTATGGGTAATAATAGCAAAAGCTAATGTTTATGGAGCACTAACTATGGGCGAAGCACAGTGCTAAGTGCTTTCCTTGGATTATTTCACTTAATCTTTACCACCTTATGAGAGTTAATCCTCAGAACTACTAAACCAGAAAAGAAACTACCATTTTACAAGCAGAGAAACTGAACCCAAGAGGGTTTGAAAGTGCCAGACAGTATACATGGCTTACAACTTTGACTCCTGTGAGAGGGTATGGTCACACTTTGATACACTGGGGAGGCGAGGTGGTAGGAGGTAGTAAAACCAGTGTCCTCTGGCCATTCAGCAGAGGAGACAGGATTTGTCTGTTAAGTGTTTGTTTCTTTATTTTATTTTTTGTGTTTTTTTGACACAGGGTCTCCCCAAAGCCCCAGCTGTCCTGGAACTCGCTTTGTAGACTACGCTGGTCTTGAATACACAGAGACCCTCCTACCTCTGCCTTGGGAGTGCTGGGATTAAAGGCCTGCACCACTAGGCCCGACAGTGTTTGTTTCTTTCAATACAAAGTCTTGTGTGGTTCAGACTGGACTCAAACTTATCATAGAGCTGAGGATGACTTCGAACTCTGGATCTTCCTGCTTCCATCTCCCAAGTGCTAGGATTATGAGCCTGGTGAGGAGATAGGATTTAAATCCAGAAAGATGCTGCTCTAGGACCACCATTAGCCTTTGAGTTCTATTAGGCATATTCAGCCCAACAAAACCCAGCTCAGGCAGATACATGCACCTACATTCATCGTGTCACCGTGTACACAAGGGGAAAGTTTGATGGCAGGACCCTCTATACCCATCAGTAGGGCAAGGTCAGGCAAGCTGAGACACTTGCCTTCTAAAAGGTACATGCAAGAGTTAAGAGGAACAAGTTGGAGGTTGTGTTTGCTGATATGGAAAGACATGCATGATACAGTTAAATGAAAAAGTATAGGGCTGGAGAGATGGCCTAGCGGTTAAGAGTGCCGACTGCTCTTGCAGAGGACGCGGGTTCAATCCCCAGCACCCACATGGCAGCCGAGAACCATCTGTAACTCCAATTCCAGGAGAACTCCAGTTCCAGGGGAATCTGACACCCTCTTCTGACCTCCACGGCATTGCACAACAGGGGTGCACAAACCTACTTGCAGACAGTACATTCATACACATAAATAAAATAAAATAAAAATATTTTTAAAAAGAAAAAGTATATGCACAGTATAACACTTTTTAGATGCAGTGGTAGACTGCCTAGCATATACATGACCCTGAGTTCAAGTCCCCAAACAGTGAAATGGAGAAACAAATACTCTGGATACATATTATATCTCCTTACCTGGGGCACAATTATACTTGGCAATTTGAGATTTTAAAATATTTTTATTGTTTTATTATGTTTAGAAGTTATGTTTCTGTGCAGGGGTAAGTGTATGTGGGCACAGGTGCCCCTGGAGTTTAGAGGTGTCAGATTCCCCCCAGAGCTGGAATTATGGGCAGTTGTGAGCTGCCCAACATGAGTGCTGGGAGTCCAACCCGCATCCTCTAGAAGAGCAGTACGTGGCGGCTCTCCAGCCTTGAGGAGAATTAATAAAAGGAATAGTTATAGAATTGTAGGCTGGATAGAGGGAACCCAGGCACTGCGTAGGACTGTGAGGCTCCATTACTGCATGGTGGACCCAGGAGCAGGGGAAGTGTGCAGAGGACATCCTCCCAGGTGCTGAGACATTTAAAAAGTGTTATACTGTGCATACCTCAGGAGAAAGGTACATTCACTTCGGATCAGGGAAGTTGGGGAGACCAACACCCTCCTGCCCTCCCTCCCTCCCTCCTTCCCTCATTCCCTCCTTCTCACTTTTCCTCCCTTCCTTCCACCACTGCCTGATACTCTCCATTTACCAACCCAGCCTGGAGGCCAGAAGGCAAGGAGGCGATGGATGAGTCAGTCTCCCTGGTCACAGCCTGGCTGGGGTGAGAGAGTGCCTGGAGGACAAGTGGAACATGTCCAGCCTCTTAACACCTAGGTGCGCCTAGGTGCTTAGAAAAGGATCTGCAAGCTGAACGATGGACTGTGGAACAAGCAGGATGAGAGGGACTGGGGCTCCCCCTTGACGCTCTCTATTGTGTGAATTGCAATAGCAAAGAAGCCCAGGCTTGGAATGATGCCTTGTCACTTTGCAATAAAATGCTGTTGCTCCTTCATGGACAGGTGGGGTATGGCCCAGTATTTCCTTTGTGTGTCAACTTTCCATCACTAAAACAAAATACCTGAGACAATTACCATATTAAGAGAAAAGGTTCAGTTTTGACTCATAGTTTTAGAGTTTTCAGTCCATAATGGGCAGACCCATTGTGTCTAGCTTTCTGGCAGGCGTGACATATGGTAATGATAGGGAGTGTAGGGCAGAGCAAATTGCTCACTTCGTGGTCAGGAGCCAAAAGTGCGGAAAAAAAAGTATCACATGGCTAAAATGGCTCAGCAGCTAAAGTCACCTTCCACCAAGCCTGATGATGTGGGTTCGATTCCCAGACGTCACAGGTAGAGGGAGAAAATAGTCCTGAAAGTTGACCTCCGACTTCCACACACACACTGTGGCACGTGCACAACCCACACCCCCTTCGCACACAAAATAAATGAGTGAAAAATATTTTTTTTTGAAAAGTCTCGCATGACCAGGCACACAGGGATGAAGCCTTACCAACCCTAGCCCGGAGTACTTTAGCAATCTCAATGACGCCCTGTGCATGTGTGTACCAATCCTAGTTCGAGTACTGTAGCAATCTTGATGATGCCCTGCGCATGCATGTGCTACAGAAGGCACATCACGAAAACGCAGTCTTCAAGCATAGTAAGCCCCAGTGTGGCAAGACCTTCAGGATGTGCTTCCTGCCGCACTTCTGCCTGAGTAAGCACAGTGAGGCCATAGGTTTGTGATGTGGACCACCTCGGATCCCATCAATCAGGTCCTCATCCACACTGACCACCACCTGTTTTGTTGCCTCTGCAGCTACCAAAGTCCAGCAGAAGTTCCAAGTGGTCAAGCACATGTACAGGCACCACCCTGAGCAGGGTGACCCCAACCAAGGTGAGGAAAAGCCCCCACCTTCCCGACTGTGCCCCTGCATGGTGTTAACCTGGAGGATCCCGGCTCTCCTCCTCCTGAAGGTGTGTCAGCACTTCCTTCTAAAGGGGAGAACACATGGCTGAGCTGTGCAAACTGGAACCGGGACTGAGGAGCTCAGAGCCTAAGGAGGACTGGCTTTATAATGCCACTATGTCTAGAACATTTGTCCCTGGGACTTTGGTCATAGTTCTTTGAAATTAGCTATACAAAAGATAGACATGAAGCTTTTAATCCTAGCACTTGGGAGGCAGAGGCAGGTGGATCTCTGTGAGTTCAAGGCCAGCCTGGTCTACACAGTGAGTTCCAAGCCAGCTGGGGCTACAGCGAGACCCTGTCTCAAAAAGACAAAAAAAAAAAAAAATTAAAAAGATAGACATTAACTGGAAAAAAAATGGAAATGACAGGGACCGAGGACCCAAGTGCTGTCCTGGAGAAGTGCTGGTGTGACTCCTGAGCCACAATCTAGCAGGTGATATGAACTCTATTTCCTGTCTTCATTCGTACCTTCAGAGCCCCAAACAACAGAGAAGAAGCCTGGGTTCCCAAAGCCACCATGTGGAGGAGACTGTTGGGATGGCCACACATGGATGGAGAGAGACGCCTGCCTGCTTCCGTCTTCCATGACGTAGTTCAGTTGTGGCTCCACATGGCCTTCTTTTTCTCTCTTTCATCTGAGAGACAGGAAGGGTAGGAGGTAGGAGAGCCACACTGCTGGGTCTAAGCTGAGCTCACGAAGCTATGTGAGTTTGCACTGGTTTCCCAGTGACTCCGTAAAGTCAGAAGAAGAATATACTCATCCCTTTCAGTTTTTCTTTGCTGTTTGGCTTTGTTTCTGTAGTGCTGGTGATCGAAGCCAGAGCCTCTCACAGGCTAGCCGAACGTACTACCACTGAGCTACATACACAGTCCCTCTCCTTAGGGTTGCAGCAAGGAATAGTGGCTGATGTACAGAGGGCTTAGATGAGGGGTGACACACAGTACTGTACTGAACAATCCCTGCCAGGACCTTTATTTGAATTGGGATTATTATTATTATTACTATTTTGTCTTCTTGAGACAAGGTCTCTCTGTAGCCCCAGATGGCCTGGAACTTGCTATGTATACCAGACTGGCCTTGAACTCACAGAGATCCATCTGCCTCTACCTCCCGAGTGCTGGGATTAAAGGCATGTGTTACCGTGCTCGGCTTGCATTATTGTGTGTGTGTATGTGTGTGTGTGTGTGTGTGTGTGTGTGTGTGCATGTGCGCACATAGGCCATGGTGTGCACGTGGAGGTCAGACTTGGTTCTTTCTTTCTATTTACATGTGCATTCCAAAGACTGAACTCAGCAGGTCATCAGCCTTGTGCAGCAAGCGCCAGTACCTGCTGAGCCATCTTGCCAGTCCATAAAACATTACCTTTTTTTTTTTTTTTTTTTGAGACAGAGTCTCCTTGGAGTCCCAGCTGGCTTGGAGCTCACTCTGTAGACCGGACTGACCTTGAACTCACAGAGATCCACCTGCCTCTGCTTCCTGAGTGCTGGGATTAAAGGAGTGTGCTCAAACATTACCTTCTTACTATAGTTCCTTTACTGTGAGCCCTTCGTGGATCTGAATAGCTGTTTCTTCCCCTGCCATCTTTAAATTCTTCCATCTTGCTGACCCTCTGTGTTGGCTTTTCTGTCACTTCAAATGAAAGAGGCTTGAGCAACACAAAGCTTTTGGGGTTGTTTCTGGATTGAAGGGCTCTCCAGCACCCATCCATTCCTGGAACAGGGCATCACCAAGCTATTCGCACATGACTGAGTCCCTCAGAAGACCTCTCTAAGTACCAGGCTCTGGAATCTGCCACTCTAAGTTTTGTTCCTACACATAAAGTCACACGACTCCTCTCCTTGCCCTTCTGTGTGCTTTGAAACCAGATCCCTTCTTTCCTAGGTGTTGGCCAGGGCAGCAGCACCTGGCCATGCCTGGGTCTCTGTACCCTCTGGAAGCCAGATGTGAGGCTGGCTTACCAGGGAGTAAGGAGAAAATACACTCTCAGAATGTTCTCGTCTCTTCCATTGATCTGGTTACTTGGCCATTATTAAATATCTATGCCTGACCACAGCCGAGTAACTGAATTAGGAGAACAAAGAACTTCTGGGAAGAGAAACAGCGAGAGGAAATCCAATCCAGTGGGGATTCACTGGGGAAGCTTACTGTGCACACAGAAACATGAAAGGGAAAGGAACTGACAAGACCGTCAAAGGTACAGTGGCTGGCAATTCCCTACAGGACAGCTTCCTGCCACTTGTGGCTCATCTCCGCACCCCTCCAGCCTTCCAGGAAGGTCTTGGGAGCATCCTGGGAGGGAATGTAGGAAAGGAGTGAACAAAAATAAATAAAGGGCAAATGCCAAAGCAGGGGTGGCAGTCCCAGGAGAAGGGCTAAACAATCGTGCTCAAATTAGATGGTGATCAGAGAGTTTCAGGACAGTTGAAGGTGTCAGTCTGATTTGAAGGAGCAGGATGAGGTCTGAATTTCTATTATGGAAGGTAGAGAGGGCACAAAGGACAGCAGTCTATCCTAGGAGCCAACCTGGTGTGAGGGAGACCAAGAGAGCCCAGCAGAGGAGCCTGGCTCCCCTTGAAATGTTCTGGAATGTCTGGAACACGGACAGGTTTATCACTCTGCAGGCACCATAATCCTTGGGCCAAGAAGGTCAGAAGGCAAAGCTTTTCAGCCAGGCAAGGTGCCACGTCTGTAATCTCGGTACCTGGAAGGCAGGGGCAGGATTGCTACAAGTTTGAAGGCAGTCTGGACTACATAGACACCCAGACTAGCTAGGGCTACATAATAAGACCCTGTCTTAAAGAAACAAAACAAGCTGGAGAGATGAGTCAGTGGTTAGCAGCACTGACTGGTCTTCCTGCGGACCTCGGTTAGGTTCCTAGCACCCATAATGTGGCTAACAACCGTCAGTTACTACAAATCAAGTTGATCTAATGACTTCTTCTGATGTCTAGGTTTTTTTTTTTTTTTTTTTTGACAGGCTCTCCCTGGTGCTGGCCCACCTGGAAGTCACTGTGTGGACCAGGAGGACCTGGATCTCACAAAGATCCACTTGCTTCTACGTCCTGAGGGATGGGTTTAAAGACACAAGCCACCATGCTTGGCCTCCTTCGGCTCTCTGGACATTGCATGACATTGGTGCCCTCATAGGGCACAAAATTCAATTAAAAGTTTTTAAAGAAAGAAAGGAAGGAAGGATGGATGGAAGAAAGAGAGAAAGAAAGAAAGAACAAGCAAACAAACAAGAAGGCAATCTTTTTCAACCCCGTTGGCCAGTGGGGAAGAGTGACTCATGTCTGTTTTGGTGTCTCAGTAATCCCCAAGGAGCGTCTGCACAGCTGCAGGGTTTGAGCACTCTTCTGGGCTGCTGGGCTGGAGTAGGACATAGTGTTTGTTTAGGAGAGCCCAAAATTTGCCTCAGAATCATTTGATGGAGATACAATATCTTAAAAGGAATTTCTAAATATTTCATTCATTCTTTTTATTTTATGTGTGTATCTGTGTGTTGCCTGCATGTATGCAAGTACACCTGTGTCGTCCAGTGCTCTCAGAGATCAGAAGAGGGTGACAGAGCCCCCGGAAGTAGAGTTATATATAGATGGTTGTCAGCCACCATGTGGGTGCTGGGAACTGAACCCATGTCCTCTGCAACAGCAGCCAGTGCTCTTAACTACTCATCCATCTCTCCAGCCCCAAAAGAATTTTTAAATTTTTACTATTTTTATTTTATAGACGTGAATGTTTTGCCTGCAAGTATTTGCGTGCACCGTGTGTACAATGCCTGAGAACGTCAGAGTGGAGATCCTCTGTTAGAGCAACCAGTTCTGCTGACTGCTGATCCCTTTCTCCAGCCTTAAGACACAGCATTCTTTTTTCTCTTCTTTTTTTTTAAATTATTTTATGTGTACGCATGTACTGTCTGCATCTAGGTAGGTGCACCCGTGTCGTGCAATGCTGTGGAGGTCAGAAGAGAGTATTCGATTCCCCTGGAACTGGAGTTAAAGACGGTTCTTAGCCGTGGGTGCTGGGAATCGAACCTGGGTCCTCTGCAAGAGCAGTCAGTGCTCTTAACCGCTGAGTCTCCAGCCCCAGCATTCTTTATTTCTTAGAGAAACTGAGATATGAGAAGACCACTTCTTTTGTCCACATATATTTGGGTTGGATACGTTTTTTTTTGTTTTGTTTTGTTTTTGTCTTTTAGAGACAGGGTCTCCCTGTAGCTCCAGCTGTCCTGGAACTCACTGTGTAGACCAGGATGGCCTTGAACTCACAAGGATCCACCTGCCTCTGCCTCCCAAGTGCTAGGATTAAAGGTGTGTACCACCACACCCGGCCTGAATGTGTTGTTTTTTGAAGGCCCTTTTATTTTTTTAAACATTCTTTTTTTAAAATTTTTATTTATTTTTTTGTATGTGTATGAGTGTACTGTCTGCATGTAGGTCTGTGCACCCGTGTCGTGCAATGCTGTGGAGGTCAGAAGAGGTTATCGGATTCCCCTGGAACTGGAGTTCTCCTGGAACTGGAGTTACAGATGGTTCTCAGCCACCATGTGGGTGCTGGGGATCGAAACCAGGTCCTCTGCAAGAGCAGTCAGTGCTCTTAACCGCTAGGCCATCTCTCCAGCCCTAGGCTCTCTCTCCAGCCCTGAAGGCCCTTTTCCATCTTCATTCATTTGTCGTAAGTCCTCCTCCTCCTCCTCCTCCTTCTTCTTCTTCATCATCATCATCATCATCCACTCATCCCACGTCTCTCAAACTCTAGTGTGCACAGCACAAAGCTGGGTACAAAGCTTCCATTCACAAGAGCTTTGCAAGCATCACGAGATCTCATGTCACTCTCTGCATGGGTCTACAAGGCAGGTCACAGATTCTGCTCTGACAGCCTATGGGGTCTGTTACTCACTTATTCAGAGGATGTCTTGATGCTCCCCTCTTGTGTCAGGCACTCTCCTAGGTTCTGGGGATAGGGCCAAGTCCCCTGTTCTTGTGGTACCTGTTTCCTGGAGGAGAAGTGGGCAGAGAACAGTGTGTAAATGGACTCATTCCAGTTAGCGTTAAGTGTGATGCAGGAAGTGACAATGTTGGTGCTATGGTGGGTAAAGGTGATGAGGACCATGCTCAGGCCACCTTCCTGGGTGTGGAGAACTAGGTGGAACGCTGCGAGCTCTTCTGAGTGAAACTTTCACCCCAGTCAAAGTGTGAGTTGGGCTAGGATATATGAACGCCCAGTGTAAGATTCCATCAGGGTAGTGACATGTTATTATTTATCTCAATAAATTCCCAAGGCAGTGTCACATGGGCTGAGCTACAAAAAGCCTGCGCTGTGCGTTAGTTTGGTCTCATTATCCTTTCTGAGCGTGTCTGGCTCACTCTTTTTCGTTTGCTTGTTTAGTTTTAATTTTTTTTTTTTTTAGGTGTTTTTGAGACAGAGTGTCCCTATAGCCCCAGCTGTCCTGGATGGAACTTACTCTGTAGACCAGGCGGGCCTTGAACTCACAGAGATCCACCTGCCCCTGCCTCCCAAGTGCTGGGATCAAAGGTGTGCGCCACCATGCCCGGCTGAATTTTTTTATTATATATTTATATATGTTATGTATACGTGTATATGTATATACATACATGGGGGTAGAGGTCAAGGGACAACTTGCTGGAATTGGCTCTCCCCTTCCCCCTGTGGGTCCTAGGGATCAAACTCAGGTCACTAGGCCTGGTCGCATGCGTTTTTCCCTCCTGAGCCATCCTGACCATGTTTGTTTTGTTGCTGATGTTATTTGTTTGGATGGCTGATTGGCTTTTTGGGAGATAAGGTCTTATTCTGAAACCCAACCTATCTCGAATTCACTATGTACCCCAGGCTGGCCTCAAACTTTTGATGAAACTCCTTCTTCAGCCTCCTGAGTGCTGAGATTTTAGGTGTGTACTACCAATGCCTGGTCATCTAGGTATTTTTTCTTTTTTGTAAAGCGTATGTTTAGGCTGGACATGGTGGCACATGCCTTTAATTTCAGCTCTCGGGGGGCAGAGGCAGGTGGATCTCTGTGAATTTGAGGCCAGATGAGGCTACAAAGTGAGACCATGCTTGCCTCACCCCTGAAAAAAGCATGTGTTTGCTTTTTTTATTATTATTATTTATTTTTGTATGTGTATGAATGTATTGTCTGCATGCAGGTCTGTGCACCCGTGTCGTGCAATGCCGCGGAGGTCAGAAGAGGGTCTCGGATTCCCCTGGAACTAGAGTTCTCCTGGAATTGGAGTTACAGACGGTTCTTAGCCGCCATGTGGGCGCTGGGGATCGAACCCGGTCCTCTGTAAGAGTGTCGGTGCTCTTAACCGCTAGGCTATCTCTCCAGCCCCTGTTTGCTTTTGAAACAGCAAGGCAAACACACAGTACTAGACTGAAGAGATGTCAAACCTTCTACTTTCCAAAGTCTCCCTCCTGCCTGTACTTGGCCCAGTCCTCACATCCAATCCTTTCCTCATGTACCTGTGGAGGTTTAGACAATCTCAAAAGATTTATATTGATCTTAAGTGGATCCACCCTACGCACTCCCACCTGGGTTGGTTACTTTTCAGATGGTGTAAACTTTGGCCTTGCTGTATGCCCGTGGAGGCCCAAAGGAGGGGTTGGAAAGGGCAGAAGAGAAGCAGGTCCTGACTAAAGAGGGGTGAGGAGACCGGGTGAGCAGTCAACAGACTCGGACGCCAATCCCGACTCTTCCACTGTCCAGCTGAAATGACACCAGCAAGTGGCTGAACCTCCCTACCCGGTGTGCAGCTCTGTGTCCGGATGGTTGTGACTCATTGAGAAACGAAAGAGGGGGGCACTCGGCCTGTGCTTCGCCTATAGCGGAGCTGCAGAAGATGGAGGCCGTCGTTATCACTGAGCCGGCTTTGGGCACCCCCAGAGTCCACGTTGGTATGCAGATGTGTGCTCAGGTCAATGGGCACTCTCACTAGGCAGCCTGTGTGTGGGTGTATCTGGGCACTGCTGGGGTGAATGTTGAAGGGCAGTTCTACTGGTTTCTCTCCCATAAGCCCTTGGTCTCAGCTGCTCACCACTGCATGGTTCTGAGCCAGTCACTGGGCGTCACCCGGCCTCCGTCTCCGCATCTGTTAGACATCAGGGTTGATCTCTAGCATCTTTAGGTCCCTTCTGTGCTCCCACACTCAGGGGGAAAACTTTACCAGAGGAAGATGATCTGGGTATGTGTCCTCTTAACCGCAGAGCCTTCAGGAAGTGCTGCCAGCAGGACGCTGCCCCACGCCCAGGTGGCAAGATGGGCTCCCGCCCTGCCTCTCTATCAGGCATGTGCCCAGCATTCTTTTTTTTTTTTTTTTTTTTTTTTTTTTTTTTTTTTTTTGGTATTTTTAAGACAGGGTCTCCCTGTAGCCCCAGCTGGCCTGTAACTCGCTATGTAGACCAGGCCCTTGCCCTTGAACTCACAGAGATCCTCCTGCCTCTGCCTCCGCGTGCTGGGATTAAAGGCGTGTGCCCCTCCTGGAGTGCTCAACATTCTTATTCCTGCCTCCTACCCCCCTTCTCTCTTCCCTGCTAATGGTGGCTCCCTCCCGAGGGAGGCAAAGCAGGGAGCAGTGTGGGGCACAGTTCGGGGATCGCTCAACTCAGCTCTTGACGGACAGACGGCATTCCTGGGGTATGGGCCAAAAGCCACTGTGGAAATCACCGCCCATACCTGTCACCCTGGAGCTTGGCTCTAGGCTGCTGTTGTCAGGAGAAGACAGGGTTGCTAGGAAAACAAACCCTCTGCAGCTGGCAGCTGCACCGGGCTGCTTCCAGCTGTGCTCTTTGGACACCGGCAGACCTGAGTTTGTGTTTGACAGAGTTTGTGCTCACCAAGGCTTGGAGGGAGAAATTTTCCTGGCAGACAGGAGTCTACAGGCTCTCAGCAAAGGGACGCCTCTTTCAGCTGCCTGGTGTGAAGAGAGGCAAGGGCAGACAGAGCATTGTACAGTCTGTCTGTAGACGGGATGCACCGGGGAACTGGGAGAGGGCTCTGCGGACAGAAAGAGGGGCTTGATTCTTTCTTTGGATTTTCTGAGCACAAATGAGAAGTGCAGGTCAGCAGTCCTCTGGCCTGGTGCGTGTGAGCTTCTGGGGTTCGTCCTGGGCAACACATGAACCAGAAAAATAAGCCATCAAACAGAAGACAGCAAAACCAACATGTCAGTGGCGTGCTCCCCCTGCTGTGGCTGCTCCCCGTCAGTGGTGTGCTCCCCTTGCTGTGACTGCTCCCTGTCAGTGGTGTGCTCCCCCTGCTGTGGCTGCTCCCTGTCAGTGGTGTGCTCCCCCTGCTGTGGCTGCTCCCTGTCAGTGGTGTGCTCCCCGTCAGTGGTGTGCTCCCCTGCTGTGGCTGCTCCCTGTCAGTGGTGTGCTCCCCTTGCTGTGACTGCTCCCTGTCAGTGGTGTGCTCCCCCTGCTGTGGCTGCTCCCCGTCAGTGGTGTGCTCCCCCTGCTGTGGCTGCTCCTTGTCAGCGGTGTGCTCCCCCTGTCAGTGGTGTGCTCCCCCTGCTGTGGCTACTCCCTGTCAGTGGTGTGCTCCCCCTGCTGTGGCTACTCCCTGTCAGTGGTGTGCTCCCCCTGCTGTGGCTGCTCCCTGTCAGTGGGCAGTAAGCCCTGGGGCAGGGCAGGAGCCCAAACCACACCTCCCAGCAGCTCCCTGTGCCTTTTCCACCCCAGCCCCAAGACCTGACTCATGGTCAGATGCTTATTAGGACGGTCAGAAGAGGAGGAGCCAGGGCATGTCTACTTTGAAGGCTGAGCTTCTGCAGGGGAGGGTGCAGGACCACGCCCTCCACAGGCCCAAGCTCTTCCCTGATGACCGCACGCAGTGACAGGTGTCAGTCAGCTTTCCACCTCTGTGGCAAAATACCCTGGAAAGTCTTAGACACAGAGACATTCAAAGCCCCTAAAGCGCCCAATGGCAGGGGGACACCCTGAAGGGGGGCTTCTTGTTTCCCCTATGCTGCTAAAATGAGATGTAGGAAGCCCTTTTCAAGACCTTGGGAATTTAGCCTAGTTCTTGGTATTTATTCATTTTTACATTTTTTTTTTTTTTTAGTCTTTTTGAGACAGGGTCTCCCTGTAGCCCCAGCTGTCCTGGAACTCGCTCTGTAGACCAGGCTGGTCTTGAACTCACAAAGATCCGCCTGCCTCTGCCTCCCAAGTGCTAGGATCAAAGGCGTGCGCCACCACACCTAGCCCATTTTTACATTTTTTATTTAATGTGTGTATGCGTGTGTGTGTGTGTGTGTGTGTGTGTGCGTGTGTGTGTATTGGGCACCTGTAGCACATGTATGAAGGTCAGAGGACAGCTGGGGAGTCTATTCTGTCCTTCTACCATGTGGGTTCCAGGAATTGAACTCAAGTCCTTGCTTAGCAGCAAGCCCCTTTATCCTCTGAGCCATTTTTTTGGCCCCTAGTTCTTCTTGTTTGGGAGCAACTATCCTTTGGTCTTCTTGTGGGAAAATAAAACCCTTCTGGAATGGTGCCTGCAGAGGGGCAGGACAATGCTGCTCTGGAGTGATGCTGCAGAGGCCCCAGGAGTCCCTGGGGCCCTTTCTTTTCACAGAGCTCCCTGACAGTCCGGGTGTGAGATGTTAGGAAATGGTTTAGGGCCAATAGGCCCAGACCTTTGAAAAGTGACTAACTCCCTTCCATCCACACTATTGGTTGGAGTTGTTTGTAAGGTCCCTTTCTACCCTTCTCTGGGCTGTGCTCTCCTTAGATCATTGTGGCAGTCTGTATAACAGCCTCTCAAACATGCCAGTGTCCTGATCTCTGGAACTTTACATGGTAAAAGGACTCTGCAGTTGTAATTAAGGAACCTGAAAGGTTTTCTTCCAGTGCATGGTGGGGCCAACACAATCCACAAAGCTTTTATCGGAGAAGGCAGGAGGTCAGAGAGGAGAAAAGACCCATCCCTGCAGGCTTGGACAGAGGAAGGGGTGGTGAGCCAAGGAATGTGAGCAGCCCATAAGCAGCTGGAAAAAGCAGGGGGACAGAGCCTGGCCCCTAGGCTTCTGGAAGGAGCACAGCCTTTGGGATTCCAGACTTTGCACCCGCAGAACTGCTAACGTGTAAACTTACATTGTTTAAAGTCATGCGTTGGTGGTAATTTGTCACAGCAGCAACAGGAAGCCAACAGAAATGTGAACAACTGCCACGGTCCCACGTGCAATTGCGTTTAACGTCTATTGCTTCATGGAGTGAAAGGAGAGCCTTGAATTCATATTCTGAGTATAATATTCTGGCCCACGGCAGCTGGGTTCAGATATTGTGTGTGACCATGAGCGACTTTGAGCTTCTACGTTCTCACCTATAAACAGAACAGTCACACACTTTTTGTAATCGCAAGCCACTCACTAGTCAATGACTTAATGCACCAAAGCATTTGGAGCAATGTCTGGGATATTGTATATGCTATGGAAACAATTATTCTACTATTCTTTTTTTTAAAACTTTATGTGGTAGTGTCAGGCTCATACCAAACTATGCATGTGAGGTCAGAGAACAACTTTTGGGAGTCAGTTGTCTCCTTCCACCAAGTGGGTCCTGGAGATTAAGCTTAGGACCAGCCTTGCGGCAAGCACCTTTCTCCCATGAGCCTTCTCACCAACCCATTTCCTTATTTTTTTAAATTAAAAGACAGACTTGTTACGGCAGACATGCCATTTACCCATCTAGTAAGCATTGTGCCATAAGTTTTAGTGCTACCTTACTCCACCACATTCTATTTTCTAGTATGTTCTAAGAATACACAGTCTTCCAGAGAAGCAGCTACAAATACTCAGCTCAGATCAATATAGACACATTGATTCTTTTCTAATGAGTTCTCTGCCTGGTTGTAAAGCCACAGCTGGTCCAGCTTTTCTTATCGGGGTCCTTTCCATGCACTGAGAACACCAAAGCCTTCCTTCTTTGCTCAGCTACATGGTGGCAATATGTTCAATGCAAAAGAAGGAGTTGGTGCCTAAAATTTTTAGGGAAATCCCATTTCCTCTTCCAGTTGACTGGGTTTGTAGTAAGGTACTTGGCCCCTTCTAGACCATTACATCTGAGTAAAAGGCTGATGGTGGATTTTCTTTCCTGATTAAAAGAAACTAGCTATGGTCCAATCGGGAGGACAGTTACCACTCTAGGTACTTTGAGCAAGAGATGCAGTAAAGGGGAGTAAATGGTCACAGAACTATGGAGAGGGCTGGACGAACAACAATAAAGGCCTGTTATCCTGGTGCTCAGAATGGCAGCCCACATTCAAAGCCAGGGAGAAACAGAACCCACACTGACCACAGCTCTGGCCCCAGACCTGCAGGGCAGTTCCAAGTGAACTCCTAGAAACCACTACGAAATACCTGTTTGCTTCTTTCTCCCTTCTAGCTCTTACAGCATTCTCATTGGTGGAATCTAACGGGGCGTTGCTAGCGGGGGATTTTGGGATTCATAGTTCTCATGCATTCAGCCTCCCAGGTAATGTGCATTAATGATCAGTCTCCTGAGTGCTGGAATTAAAGGTGCATGCCTGGCTCTGAACTAGTAAACATTTTTTTAAGATAGATCTTGCTCTATTGCCTAGGCTGACCTTGAATTCCTCGGCTCAAGCAGTCTTCCTGACTCAGTCAAGGAGGTAAAGCAACAACACAGGTTCCACACTGTGCTGGTTAATTTTCATTGCCAACTTGACATAATCTAGAGTCCACTAGGGAAGAGGGAACAGCAGTAGAGAAAGTCCCCCAGATCAGATTGGGCTGTGGTGGTATCTATGAGACACAGTCTTGATTGATGATTGAATGTAGGAGGGCCCAGGCCACTGTGGGCAGCATCATCCTAGGCAGGTGTCTCTGCTAGCAGCTGTGGAAACGAGGGGCGGGCTCTTCAGAGAATACAGTGAGAAAGCCCAGAGTCCGGGCCAGCGCTGTTAGGATTTTGGCGCATATCCAAACGAAGAGATAGAAAGGAGAAAGGAAGACCTGGCATGGTGGCGCGCGCCTTTAATCCTAGCACTGGGGAGGCAGAGGCAGGTGGATCTTTGTGAGTTCAAGGTCAGCCTGGTCTACAGAGTGAGTTCAAGGACAGCTGGGGCTACAGGGAGACCTTGTCTCAAAAAGACAAAAAAAAAAAAAAANGGACAGAGGAAGGGGTGGTGAGCCAAGGAATGTGAGCAGCCCATAAGCAGCTGGAAAAAGCAGGGGGACAGAGCCTGGCCCCTAGGCTTCTGGAAGGAGCACAGCCTTTGGGATTCCAGACTTTGCACCCGCAGAACTGCTAACGTGTAAACTTACATTGTTTAAAGTCATGCGTTGGTGGTAATTTGTCACAGCAGCAACAGGAAGCCAACAGAAATGTGAACAACTGCCACGGTCCCACGTGCAATTGCGTTTAACGTCTATTGCTTCATGGAGTGAAAGGAGAGCCTTGAATTCATATTCTGAGTATAATATTCTGGCCCACGGCAGCTGGGTTCAGATATTGTGTGTGACCATGAGCGACTTTGAGCTTCTACGTTCTCACCTATAAACAGAACAGTCACACACTTTTTGTAATCGCAAGCCACTCACTAGTCAATGACTTAATGCACCAAAGCATTTGGAGCAATGTCTGGGATATTGTATATGCTATGGAAACAATTATTCTACTATTCTTTTTTTTAAAAACTTTATGTGTGGTAGTGTCAGGCTCATACCAAACTATGCATGTGAGGTCAGAGAACAACTTTGGGAGTCAGTTGTCTCCTTCCACCAAGTGGGTCCTGGAGATTAAGCTTAGGACCAGCCTTGCGGCAAGCACCTTTCTCCCATGAGCCTTCTCACCAACCCATTTTCCTTATTTTTTTAAATTAAAGACAGGACTTGTTACGGCAGACATGCCATTTCCCATCTAGTAAGCATTGTGCCATAAGTTTTAGTGCTACCTTACTCCACCACATTCTATTTTCTAGTATGTTCTAAGAATACACAGTCTTCCAGAGAAGCAGCTACAAATACTCAGCTCAGATCAATATAGACACATTGATTCTTTTCTAATGAGTTCTCTGCTGGTTGTAAAGCCACAGCTGGTCCAGCTTTTCTTATCGGGGTCCTTTCCATGACATGAGAAACCCCAAAGCCTTCCTTCTTGCTCAGCGACATGGTGGCAATATGTTCAATGCAATAAGAGGAGTTGTGCCTAAAATTTTTAGGGAAATCCCATTTCCTCTTCCAGTTGACTGGGTTTGTAGTAAGGTACTTGGCCCCTTCTAGACCATTACATCTGAGTAAAAGGCTGATGGTGGATTTTCTTTCCTGATTAAAAGAAACTAGCTATGGTCCAATCGGGAGGACAGTTACCACTCTAGGTACTTTGAGCAAGAGATGCAGTAAAGGGGAGTAAATGGTCACAGAACTATGGAGAGGGCTGGACGAACAACAATAAAGGCCTGTTATCCTGGTGCTCAGAATGGCAGCCCACATTCAAAGCCAGGGAGAAACAGAACCCACACTGACCACAGCTCTGGCCCCAGACCTGCAGGGCAGTTCCAAGTGAACTCCTAGAAACCACTACGAAAAACCTGTTTGTTCTTTCTCCCTTCTAGCTCTTACAGCATTCTCATTGGTGGAATCTAACGGGGCGTTGCTAGCGGGGGATTTTGGGATTCATAGTTCTCATGCATTCAGCCTCCCAGGTAATGTGCATTAATGATCAGTCTCTGAGTGCTGGAATTAAGGTGCATGCCTGGCTCTGAACTAGTAAACATTTTTTTAAGATAGATCTTGCTCTATTGCCTAGGCTGACCTTGAATTCCCGGTCAAGCAGTCTTCCTGACTCAGTCAAGGAGGTAAAGCAACAACACAGGTTCCACACTGTGCTGGTTAATTTTCATTGCCAACTTGACATAACTAGAGTCTCACTAGGGAAGAGGGAACAGCAGTGAGAACGTCCCCAGATCATATTGGGCTGTGGTGTATCTATGAGACACAGTTCTTGATTGATGATTGAATGTAGGAGGGCCCAGCCACTGTGGGCAGCATCATCCTAGGCAGGTGTCTCTGCTAGCAGCTGTGGAAACGAGGGGCGGGCTCTTCAGAGAATACAGTGAGAAAGCCCAGAGTCCGGGCCAGCGCTGTTAGGATTTTGGCGCATATCCAAACGAAGAGATAGAAAGGAGAAAGGAAGACCTGGCATGGTGGCGCGCGCCTTTAATCCTAGCACTGGGGAGGCAGAGGCAGGTGGATCTTTTGTGAGTTCAAGGTCAGCCTGGTCTTACAGAGTGAGTTCAAGGACAGCTGGGGCTACAGGGAGACCTTGTCTCAAAAGACAAAAAAAAAAAAAAAAAAAGGAGAAGGAAAGTTAAGCTTTTGAGTTAGAATTCAGAAAATGGTCAGGCTTCCAATAAGGACCTGCAGCTGTGTGGGGGAGGGGCTCCCAGCTTAGAATGCTTCGTGTGCTTTTTTTCAAGTCTCTTTTTAAAAATTTATTCTTTTTTTAACATTTTATTTTTATTTATGTGTATGAATTTACTTCTGCATGTAGGTTTGTGCACCGTGCGTGCAATGCGTGGAGGTCAGAAGAGGGTCTCAGATTCCCCTGGAACTGGAGTTCTCCTGGAATTGGAGTTACAGACAGTTCTCAGATGCCATGTGGGTGCTGGGGATCGAACCCGGGTCCTCTGCAAGAGCGGTCGATGCTCTTAACTGCTAGGCCATCTCTAGCCCTTAATTTATCTTTTTTTAAAAATTTATTATTTTTTATTTTTATTTTTTTTCAAATCTAGACCGTGTCCCCCCATTCCCCACCCCACCAGGCTATGCATTCTGGAACATGCTTTTCATCTCTTTCTCAGTCTTTCTCAATATTTTTCACGAGGAAGTTGACTGTTTTGAGTACGAAGTTCACTGTTCAGTCAGTTCTTCGATCGGAACTTTCTGTTGGTTGTTGTGTTGCTTCAATATGGCCCCCTCAAGGGACCATGCACAAAAATACTTAAAACTAGGTTTGGCACTAGCATCCACAGAGAGGGATACCATTCTTCGTTTTTTTCTGGGACTGTGTTACTTCAATCAGCATGATGTCCTCAAGCTCCAGGCATTTTTCTGCAAAACTCATGATGTCAGTCTTTCTTTATGCTGCATAGAATCTCCATTGTGTACATGTACCACTTTTCTCTATGTCAGTTGAGGGCATTCAGCTATTCACAACAGCTCCTTGCTATTGTGAAGAGAGCTGAAATAACATGGCCGTGCATGATATCTCTGCGGTGGGTGAGTCTGAGGGCACATGCCCGAGTGTATGGCTGTGTCGGTGCAGGGTTCATTCAAGTCTTCCAAGGGTTTCTCCACACTCTTCATAGTGGCTGTATGAGTTACATTCCACCCGCAGGATGAGTGTTTCCCTTTCCCCACAACCTCTCCAGCACTTGGTATCATTTGTTTTCTTGATCCTAATTTATTGGAGTTAAGATTTTTTTTTTCCCAGCCTGTGAAGAAACTCTTAGGGATATTGATTGGAATTGCATTAAAATCTATAGAAGAGTTTTGGTAAAATGGACATTTTTCAATGTTAATTTTCCAATTCATGGCATGGGAGAGTTTTTCTATCTTTGATGTCTTCTTCAATTTATTTCTTAAAGGTTTAAAGTTTTGTTGTAGAATTTTGGTGTCTTTGGTTAGGTTTTTCCTAGATATTTTAATTTTTTGAGGCTATGTGAGTGGGAAGGTCTCTTGAATATCCTTCTCCAGTTGCTGTTTTGGTGTAAAGAAGGCACCTGATTTTTTTAGGTTATTTGTATCCTGCCACTTTGCTGAAACTGTTAATCATTTCTAGGAGTTTTCTGGTGGAGTTTTTAGACATCTTAAGTAAACCATATCATCAGCAAAATGGGATAGCCTGACTTTCTCTTTTCCAATTAGTACTCCTTTAATTTCCTTTTCTTGCCTTTGTTCTACCAAGTGTTTCAAGCACCATTGGAGCAGTGGTGACAGGGGGGAGCCTTGCCAAGTTCCTACCTTTAAAGGAATGTTTCTGTCATTTCCCCATTATTGGCTGTGGGTTTCTGTATGGTTTTTATTATATTGAGGAATGATCCCTCCAATCCAATTCCTTTAGACTTTAAGCATGAAGGGATGCTGATTTTTTCAAAGGCTTTCTGCATCATTTGAGATGATGGTTGTGGTTTTTGTCTTTCATGTCCATTTATGTGTTTTGATGATGTTATTTTCGTATGTTGAACCCATCCCTGCATCTCTTGGTATGAATCCCACTTGGTCATGATGGGTGATCTTCTGATGGCGTCTGTTGCGATTTGCCAGTATCCTGTTTAGAATTTTGGCATCTGTGTTCATTAGGGAGATGGGCTTATATTCTCCTTTTTAGTGTTATCTTTGCTGTGTTTTGGTAATAGAGTGAGCTGGCTTCATAGAAGGAATTTGGGGAGATTCCCTCTGATTGTATCTCTAAATAGTTTCAGTATAATGGTGCAGGTCTTTTTGAATGTTTTATAGAATTCTGCCATGAACTCGTTAGGCGGCTTTTTTAGTTGGGAGGTTTCTTTATTACATCTTAATTACTTCATGTATTATGGGTCTGTTTAAGCTGTGGATCTTTCTTGGTTGAGCTTTGGTGATTCCCAGGATTTCAGATATTCATCCATTTCTTCTAGGTTTTCAAACTTGGTAGAGTATAGGTTCTTGAAGTATTACAAGTATGATTTTCGGATCTTTTCCATTGTCTGTTGTGATTTTCCCTTTTCATCATGATTGTATTGTTTTGAGTTTTTTTTTCTTTTGGTTAACTGGGTAGAGGATTGTCTATCTTGTTTATTCTTTCAAAGAACCAACTTCTGGATTCCTTGATTTTTTTGTATTGTTTTTCTTCTTCTGATTTCATGATTTCTGCTCTGGCCTTTTGTTTTTCATCCGTCTGTGTGTTTGTTTCATCTGTTGTTGCCTCTCAAGTGCTTTAGTGTAGTTTTGTCATTTCACTTGTTGTCTCTTTGTTTTTCTAATGTAGGCACCCAGGGCTATAAACTCCCCTTAGGACTGCTTTAAGGATCCCTAGGTTTTGTTGTGTTGTTTGTCATGTCATTTAGTTCCAGGATGTTTTTACTTTCTTTATCTCTTCCTTGACCCATTCATTATTCAAGAGTGTGTGTTTAGTCTCCATGTTGTTCTTGTAGGCAGTAGGGCTTATCCTAGTGTTGTGTTAGCTTTATTGCACTGTGGTCTGATAGAATGCATGAAATTTTTCAATCTTTTTGGATTTGTTATAGGTTTCTCTGTGTCCCAGTGATGTGGGCGATTTTGGAGAATGTTCCATGGGGTTGCCTGAGTCGATAAGTGTATTCTCTGGTATTTAGGTGGAATATTCGGTAGAGGTCTATGAGGTCCATTTGGTGTATCATATCGTTCAGTTCAGATGTCTCTGTTTATTTCTTTGTACCTGTTGACCTATCCAAAGGACTCAGTGGGGTATTGAAGTCCCCTCCATGAGTGTACTGGGTTAGTGTGTGGCTTTGTGTCCTGGAGAATTGTTCTTTATAAAGTTTGGTGCACCGAGGTTTGGGGCATATATATTCATGACTATGAAATCTTTTTTGGTGAATTGTTCCTTTGATAAAAATTTAATGGCCTTCTTTGTCTCTTCTAGACTTCTTTTACTTTGAAGTCTATTGTCTGATATTAAAATAGCAACAAATGCTTTCTTTTGGTACCATTGCTGCGTAATTTTTTTTCTCATCCTTTCACTTTAAGGTGGTGCTGTCTTGAAGGTAAGATGTGTTTCTCGTAGAAAGCATATGGATGGATTCTGTTCCTATCCAATCTCCCAGTCTATGTCTTTTGATTGGAGAATTTCTCTATTAATTTTAAGGTTATGACTGATAGTTTGTGTTGCTTCCTTTTGCTTTGTATCCATTGTGGTTTGGGTTTATGTTTTTACTCCTGCAGTTATGCTTTTATTGATTTCTTTCTTCTAGGTGCCTGGGGATGGTTGCTCTCTTTTTTCTGTCCTTGATTGTTCAAGTGTTCTCTGAAGGTTTGTTTTTTCCGGACATGTATTCTTTCAACTTGTTATGTCATGGAAGGTTTTTTTCTCTCTCCTTCAACTATAATCGACATTTTTGCTGTGTTTACTAACCTGGGTTGGCATCTATTGTCCTTTAACACTGGGAATGCTTTGCTCCAGGTTCTTCTTGCTTTCATAGTTTGCTGTGAGAAGTCAGTTGTAATTCTGATAGGTTTCCCCTTATAGGTCACTTGTTGTTTTCTCTTGTGGCTTTAAGGATTTTGTCTTTGTTTTGGGTGTCTAGCATTTTAACTATGATGTGGCATGGAGAATTTCTTTTCTGATCTTGTCTGTTTGGAGTTCTATGTGCTTCTTGTATTTGTATTGGTTTGTCTTTTTTTAGTTTGGGGAAGTTTTCTTCTATTATTCCGTTGAAGATCTGATCAATACCATTCTCTTGGGATTCTTCTCCTTCCTCTATTCCTATGATGTGGAGGTTTGATCTTTTCATAGTGTCCCACAGTTCCTGGTTGTTCCACTGTTGTGTATTTTTAAATTTTTCATAATCTTTCCTTGAGGTTTTTAGTTGTTCTGTGTTATCTTCCAGGTCTGATATTCTTTGTTCTGCTTCCTCCATTCTGCTTCTGAGGCTTTTTCCACTCCTTTCCTCTTGATTGGTTGAGTGTCTGATTTCCTTTTTTATTTCCTCTTCTGATTTCTTTAGTATTTCTACTTCTTTTTGGAACTTCTCAATCTCTTCCTGTAGCTCTTTGCTTCTCTGGTTGGTTTCCTTATCTTTTTCAGCATGGTATCTTTTCAGTGTTTCCAGTTCCTTCCGGAGTTTGTCATTCTCTCTCTCTTGAGTTATTCATTCTCTTTTCTCAGTTCTTTGATTTGCTCTTTATAATCTTGTAGTTCTTTAAATATGTTCCCAGTTGTGTTTCTGATATCTGTGTCCTGGGCCATCCCCAGGGGGATCCCACTGTAGGAATCTTCCATAGGGTTGGTAGAGCTTGATAGGGATTATCCTGCCCCTTTCCCATGTTGTCTCTTCTTCGTGTTCCTGGCATATGAGCTTCTCCTTGCCTTTATTCCAATGTAAGTCCTAAATGCCTCTTCACTGTGTTGAAGGCTTGCTTTGCTTGCCTCCTTCAGATGCCTTTGTAATCCCAGTTGGCGTGTGTGTGTGTGTGTGTGTGTGTGTGTGTGTGTGTGTGTCTGTGGGCAGGCCCTTTAGCCCGGCACCTGCGCTTGCCTCAGTTGGTCTCAGGAGATCTCAGATCTCAAGACTCAGGCAACCCTACCTTTTATACCAGCTGGAAGGATAACTCTGCCCCCACAGCCACAAAAGCCAATTAAGCCAAAGACAACTGGATTAACAGATTAACTATATTAAATCAACCAGCAATCAGCCTTGCTGAAGCACCTAGCTGCTGCCTACCTACATGTGCTTGCCTCAGCTGGTCTCGGGAGATCTCAGATTAATTTATTCTTTATGTGTATGAATGTACTGTCTGCATGCAGGTCTGTGCACCCGTGTCATGCAATGCATGTGGAGGTCAGAAGAGGGCACCAGATTCCCCTGGAACTGGAGTTAAAGAAGGCTCTCAGGCACCATGTGGGTGCTGGGGATCGAAACAGGGTCCTCTGCAAGAGCAGTTTGCGTTCTTAACCACTAGGTCATCTCTCCAGCCCCAAGTCTTTTTTTTTTAATTAAATTTTTAGTTGGTATACAAAATGATCATTTTGTTGTGACCTTTTCATACACATGTATCATTATACATTGCTCATTTTCAATCCTCACTACCCACCCCCTCTACATGTTTTAATTCTAGTGGTCCTTCCTGTAATCATCATCCTTTTGGGGGACCACAGGAACTGATTTCAATGGCTGTCTGTGGAGTCTGGGCCACTGCAGACCAAGTCTGCCAAGGTTTACATCCTTCTGTTTACTTTCTCACGTTTCTAAGCCAGAAGTGGACTGGAAACCTATTCTTCAAATCCCAGCTTCTCTGGGACATCCTCCTTGATGCTGTCTCCTAGATCTTCACTTGGGTTCTCTGCATCTCCGTCTACACTCAACACTTCATTATAAAACTGTTCTCAGGTAATGTTTTTATTTGAACATGCCCTCAAAGCTACCACTGGGTGGGCAGGCCATTCTCTCTTACCGTCTGACACTCCCTGGCAGATAGTTTGTCCTAAAACACCCCTTTCTGGGCTGGAAAGATGGCTCAGTGGTTAAGAGCACCAACTGCTCTTGCAGAGTACCTGGGTTCGATTTACAGCACCCACATGGTGGCTGAGAACCATCTTTGGCTCCAGTTCCAGAGGAATCCAACACCCTCTTCTGACCTCCGAGGCACTGCACTACACGGGTGCACCAACCTACATGCAGACAGTACACTCATACACATAAAAAATAATAAATAAAAAAATTAAAATTATTTTTAAAAAATAAAACACCCCTTTCTTTTTTATTTATTTGTGCACCCATGTTGTGCAATGTCTCGGAGGTCAGAAGAGGGTGTTGGATTACCCTGGAACTGGAGCCAAAGACGGTTCTCAGCCGCCATGTGGGTGCTGGGGATCACTGCAAGAGCAGTCGGTGCTCCCAACCACTAGGCCATCTCTCCAGCTCCAAAACATCCCTTTCTTTTTTCTTTTTTTTTGGGGGGGGGTCTTTTTGAGACAGGGTCTCCCTGTAGCACCAGCTGTCCTGGAACTCACTCTGTAGACCAGGCTGGCCTTGAACTCACAAAAGATCCACCTGCCTCTGCCTCCCGAGTGCTAGGATTAAAGGCCTGCATCACCACACCCGGCTAAAACATCCCTTTCTTTTTTTAATAACATTTTTTTGTATGTGTATGAATGTACTGTCTGCATGTAGGTTTGTGCACCTGTGTCGTGCAATGCCTCAGAGGTCAGAAGAGGGTGTCGGATTCCCCTGGAACTGGAGTTCTCCTGTTATTGGAGTCACAGACAGTTCTTAGCTGCCATGTGGGTGCTTGGGATCGAACCCGAGTCCTCTGCAAGAGCAGTCGGTGCTCTTAACCGCTAGGCCATCTCTCCAGCCCCTAAAACATCCCTTTCTTAATGTTGCTCTTTTTAGCTCAGCCCTTCGCAGGTCCGGATCCCTGTTTCCTCGCCTGGCCATGTCTGAATTCAGCCTCGGCTTCCAGGCTGGCCTTTGCCTGTCTGCCAGCTCTGCCACCAACTTGAACTTGGCAGTCTCTCTTCCTTTTGACCTCCATGCCCCCTCCCACTTTTTCCCGTTCGGCCTTTACTCCCTGCCACTTGGACTGTGATCTGGCTCTCAAGTTGCTGGCCCTACCCCTACAGCGAATCTTCAGACTCAGCCTATGGCTGTTGAGAAAATGTCCTTCGAGCCTGTGTTAGCTCTGGGGTGATTTTGCCACCTGTCTGATGGGTGTGCGCGCGCATGTGTGTGTGTGTGTGTGTGTGTGTGTGTGTGTGTGTGTGTGTGTGACAGAGCAGCTCCCATCTCCAGGCCGTTACCGCATGCTGTCGCCGCAGCTCCCATGCCGTTCCTCCGGTGGCTCTCCACTTGTCCCTAGGCCTCGGAATGACATCCCAGCAGTCTCACCACACACATCTCTTAGGGTTCCCCACCATCTCCAGAACTCCCCAACATTATGCTACCCTCTCGTCCCACTCACAACATTCTCTAAACTGTCCGGTGCTTTTCTGTGTTCTTTCATTGCTCAAGCCCTTCTCTGTCCTGATGTGCTCTCTTCTTTGTGAACTTTCATCTGTGATTCTAGTATCTTTTTTCTTCTCCCTCCTTCTCCACCTTCTTTTTCCTCTTTTTCCTCTTCCTCCTTCGTCTTCCTCCTCTCCCTCCTCTTCTTAGTCTGTTTCCTCCCCTCCCTTCTCCCCCCTCCTCCTCTGTGGCACAACCTGACCTGGTACTTGCTGTGTAGACTGGGATGGCATTGAACTTGTGGTGATCCTCCTGCCTCTGCCTCCCAGGTGCTGGGATTACAGGCATGTACCACCAAGCCTGACAAGATTGTAATATGTTATTATATTAATGCATGAATTCAACTTGATCACCAGTATGTTTATTGTGTGTTCATGTATCCACATAAAGAAAACAAATCTGACCTCAGTAGACTCAAGTGTACTCTAGCTGTGTTTGTAATTGTTCTTTCTCTTGCTTTATTTTATTAGGCAGAACCTTGCATTTAGACAACAATTTAGGGACAGAAATGCAATTTGAATTAGTTTGGGGGGTAGAGCTCAAGGCAGAATGTTTGCCCAGCATTCAAAAGGCCTTAGATTTGATTCCCAGCATCATAAAGAAAACACACAAAGAAAACCCCCACTTTGTCTGGGGAAGGGCTGAGTGGCATGGGGTAGGGGCTGGGGGCGCAGCCTGGGTCTAATGCCATTCCCGAACTGATTCATTAGGACAGGGTGTCAGAGCAGCTTTCGTGGTGACCTTGGAATTGAGCATGGGGGTGAGGAAGGGGAGGGTAATTCCCAGAAGGAGAGGAAGGTGTAGGTGTGGCTTCTGGGCAGATGAAATATTTGTGTCCACTACCCAGACACCTGCCCGGGACTCTGCCCAGACCTGTTCCTCCCTGCCCAAGTCTCATCCATGACTCATCCCAACTACTTCCTCAGCCAGCTCCCCAGCTCCAAGCACTCTCTGTCCTCAGCTGTATAGAATGTCTGTTGCTCTGCCCACCCAGAATCCTTTGCTGTTCCACCTCTTCTAGCGAATGAGCACCTGTTCTTTTGAGTTACTAGCCCCAGTCCATAGGGACTGCCAATCAATTCTCTGCCCCAGAATTCTTTTGAGGGGAGTCAGACCTCAGGACCTCCAAGCTGCAACTTCGATGGCCACCTCGCTTTTCCTCAGCCAATCCTTCCATTTCAAGAGCTTCCTTCAAAGATGGTGCCAGAGTCTCTCGCGAGAGGCGACATTACCTGCCCTTTGCATTTCTGTCTTCATAGCTTTCTGACTCCTGTCTGGCTGTCAGTTTATCTTCGTTTGTTCAGCTTCCATTCACCATTCAGATCCTGATTAGATTGGCCAATAAATTTCTGTAACATTTTTGAGGCTTTTTTTCTTCTTTTTTTCTTTTGAGACGAGGTCTCATGTAGCCCAGGCTGGACTGAAACTTGCTATCTAATCAAGAGTGACTTTGAACTGCTAAACCTTCTGTTTCTACTTCCCAAGTGCTAAGATTACAGGCGTGTACTACCATACCTGGTTTTATGTGGTGCTGGAGGGCCTTAGGCATGCTGGGCAGGCACTCTACCAACTAAGTTACATCCCCAGCCCAGGTTCCTGTTTGTTATTCAAGTTAGAATGGTGTTTTGTAACTCGGAACACAAACTCATGAGCTAACAAGTCACCTTGCTTCTCAGCTGCCTGGCGAGGGCTTGGTCTGACCACTCTCCCTTCTCTGCCCCAGCCAAGACTAAACCCACTCTTCTGAGTGCTGGGTCACAGAGAGGCTGTTCCTGAGCTCTGCAGTGCTCAGCACTGCCTTGGAAGAATGTCTTTCCATCAGCTCCCCTTGGAATGGAGGGTAGGCACTCCGCCATAGCACCATGTTTAGGCCGAGCTGCCCTTGAACAGCTTGACTCCAACTCTGTCCAGGCCATCACTGCCTTTCCTGTCTGGAGCATCCTCTGCTTTCAGAGGGACAAACATTTCAAAGGGGATAGTCCTCACTGTCTTGAGTCAATGACAAGGTCTCTACCCACCCTCCACCTCTGCCCCAGCAGTAGGACTTTCTCCAGCTGTGCTAGTTTTCTAGGACTACTGTAACCATGCGCTGCAGACAGAGTGCTTAATCAACAGAATGGGCTCACAGGAACTCTAGAGGCTGCAAGTTGGAGACTGTGACATCTAAGGGCGTGGCTCCTCCCAAGGGCTCCCATGCAAATTTGGTTCCAAGCTCCTCTTGAAGGTTCGGGCACTCTCCTGCACTGTGGGGGCACTGCTCCATCTCTACCTTCGCTTTTCCTTTGATTCTTCCAGGGTGGGGCCTCTCTGTTCCTGTCTCCTTTTTTATAAGGACACGGTCAGATTAGATTAGTTCTTAGCCTAATGATCTCGTCTTAAAATTGATCATCTACAAAGACCATATTTCCAAATACAGTCACAGTCCAAGGTCCTGGGGTTTGGACTTTGCCATCTTTTTTTTTTTTTAATTTAATTTTATTTATTTATGTGTATGAATGTACTGTTTTTCATGTAGGTCTGGGCACCCGTGTCGTGCAATGCCGCGGAGGTCAGAAGAGGGACTCAGAATCCCCTGGAACTGGAGTTCTCCTGGAATTGGAGTTACAGACGGTTCTCAGCCGCCATGTGGGTGCTGGGGATCGAACCCGGGTCCTCTGCAAGAGCGGTCAGCTCTCTTAACCACTAGGCCATCTCTCCAGCCCTGGACTTCGCCATCTTGAGGGGCACAATTCACCCTACTGCAACAGCAAGCTCAGCTCCTGCTGGCCCCGGAAGCCACAGCTCTGGGATGCTGCGCTTGGGTCTCCGGAACTTTTTTTGTCTGTTCCCTCAGCTACCTCCCAAACTACATGCTGACACCTGACACCTGTCCCAGCGGCCCAGTGTGTGACCAGATGCCACTCCCGCGCCCCACAGAAAAGCTTTCTCACCCACATGTGACCACAGCCTCCCAAATTCCTTGTCACATTTGGCTCAGATCCATCTTCTAGGATTTGTCATTGTCTATCTGGTGGAGTATTTGTCTAAGTATCTTCATTCATCCATTCGATGTGAGTTGATCTGCGTATCAAGCACTCTGCTGGCCCTGGGAATCCAAAGTTCACACAGAATACTGACTCTGCAGATGCCCCTGGATGGAGCAATGCTTGTAACAACAGTTGCACTGGAATTCAGTCTGGATGGGTCAAGCTCATATGTAAAGGAAAAAGAGAACTCTGGGCTTGAGTTTGTTGACTCTCTGCATCTTGGGGTACAGGTAACCTCTTACTTCCTGGTTACAGGCTGCCTGGTAGTAACATGCATATAGAGTCCAGCAGTGCTGGTTTCAGACCCTGCTCTGCCATTCACAAGATTTGACACTAACCGTGCCAACCTTACTTACTTAATCTGTCTAGTGCGGTTCTAACAACAGCAAACATATAGGACACTCAAAGTATCCAGGAAGTAATGGGATAGAATGTCTAGCATTGTACCTGGTACTTAGGTCCCCAGTTAACACAAATCCAAGTCACTGGGGAGGTGGAGGAAGGAGGATTTGGTGTTCAAGGCCAGTCTAGGCCAGGTGAGACCCTGTCTCAAAACAAAACAAACAAAACAAAAACAAATGTACATGAATTATTCAAGATGTCAGTTTTGAGGGTCTGTACTCTTAGAAGGTGGGAGTTCAGGGGGAGGGAGAGCAGCGAGCAGCGGGAACAGCTTGCGCAAAGGCATCCTCAGTAGGTGGGTGCAGAGGCACGGGAAGGCAGAGAGCCTGTCTCCTTCACTGTGAGCATGGAATCCTTTTCACCTTTGTCCTTCTACCCTGAAGCTCACAGGCCCTCGTTTGGTAATTATTAAAATGAACCCCGTTGTTGGTTCCAATGCCCTCCAGGATCAACCTCACTCTTAAGCTGGGAAAATGTGAGCTAGCAGAAATATTCAACAAGCTTAGACCAGAAAAAAGCCGAGCAGAGACATTGCAGAGTTGCGGAACTGCCCCGGAGCCTGCAGAGAAGAGTGGGCGAGGCTCAACTGAGCCCGGCCTCCTGGCTGCCCGGAACATCCCGCCGCCTCCAAGTCCCTGTCCTTCTCTCAAGCCCTCAGAGGACCCACACAGCGATCACAGAGTTGGCAGGCATGCCGAGGCCGCGTGTGGCACAGGACCCTCCTCTGTGCCAGATTCCTTCTGGGTCGGTGAAGACTTGAGGAATGTGTGGGGCCCCCTGTATCTGAGCAAGGCAGGGGGGCTTCCAGGGCTTCCACTGGTCGCCTGGGAATAGTTCCTGATTTTGCAGCTCTGCCTTCTTTCCATTTCCTCTTTCTCAAGCCTCTTAATCCCATTTAGCCAAGACAGGTGAGTCAAAAGTCCCTGAGGACCTGTGGCAAGCAGCAATTATCCTGAGTCATGTGCCCAGCAGCTCTCTCACCTGAGGTCTCACACAGAAAAGCCCAAGCTAGTTTCCAACCACACCCCTTCCGGCAGGACAGAACTTGCTTGCCAAGGTCACGGGGCAAGCTGGAGGTCAGAGGGCCACATCCCACATGGATGGGATAACCTTGCTGGGATCCTGGGTGAGAGTGCTCCCCCAAAACGCAGTCTCCAGTTCAACTTTGACCTTAAAGAAAAAAAAAAAAAAAAAAAAGAGGGGCCGGAGAGATGGCTCAGTGGTTACAAGCACTGGCTGCTTTTGCAGTGAACCTGGATTTGGTTCCCAGCACCCATACAATAGCTAATAATACCTGTCCTCAACTCAGTTCCAAGAGATCTGACATGCAGGTACTCTCATGCTCATGTAGAAAAAACACTCATACTGACTGAAACAGTGAACTTCTGCTCAAAACAGTCAACTTCCTCATGGAGAATATTGAGAAAGACTGAGAAAGAAATGAAAAGCATGTTTGGCAGAGTGCATGAGCTCTGACGGGTCTCGATTTGTTAAAAAAATAAAAATAAACTTATGTGAAAAAAAAAGAAAAAACACTCATACACAGAAAATAAATAATAAATTTGGGGGGAGGGCCTTTTTGAGACAGGGTCCCCCTGTAGCTCCAGCTGTCCTGGAACTCACTCTGTAGACCAGGCTGGCCTTGAACTCACAAAGATCCACCTGCCTCTGCCTCCCAAGTGCTAGGATTAAAGGTGTGCGCCACCATGCCAGGCAATAATAAATTTTTTAAAGATTTATTTATTTATTTATCTATTTTTATGTGTATGAATGTACTGTCTGCATGTAGGTTTGTGCACCCGTGTAGTGCATTGCCGCAGAAGTCAGAAGAGAGTGTCAGATTCCCCTGGAACTGGAGTTAAAGACGGTTCTCAGCCGCCATGTGGGTGCTGGGGATCAAACCCGGGTCCTCTGTAAGAGCAGTTGGCGCTCTCAATGGCTAGGCCATCTCTCCAGCCCCAATAGTAAATTTTTTTAAAGAAAAACTTTTCTCCGGGCCGGGTGTGGCGGCGCACGCCTTTAATCCTAGCACTTGGAAGGCAGAGGCAGGCGGATCTTTGTGAGTTCAAGGCCAGCCTGGTCTACAGAGCGAGTTCCAGGACAGCTGGGGCCACAGGGAGACCCTGTCTTGAAAAGACCCCCAAAAAAAAAAAAAAAAAAAAAAAGAAGGGCTTTTCTCCAATAGATCCAGAGCTTGCCAGATATTATTTCTTGCCTTTTATTTTATTGATTGATTGATTGATTGATTGATTGATCTTTTTGAGACAGGGTCTCCCTTTAGTCCCAGCTGGCCTGGAGTGCTCACTATGTAGACCAGGCCAGCCTTGAACTCACAGAGATTCACTTGCCTCTGCCTCCCGAGTGCTGGGATTAAAGGTGTGCGCCACCACATCCGGCTTATTTCTTGACTTGTATCAGTACATGAGATACTTTTCTACTTTTCGCACAATGTGGTAATTCTCATAATAAGCCGGTTCTGGTGGTGCAGGTGTGTAAGCTCAACTTCTCGAGAGGCTGAGGAGGGAGGACCACAAGTTCAAGGTCTGCTTTGGCTAGAGTGAGTTCATATAAGTGAGACTCAATCTCAAATTAAAAAAAAAAAATTTAAGGGTGGAAGATAAAACCTGGGCTTTGTGGCCTAATAAGAGAATGCTTGCTTAGCAAGCACAGGGTTCTAGGTTCAGTCAATCCCCAATGCCAGAAAATAAATGTAAACCAATATCCCCAAGAACATCACTCCTGCCAGTGCTCATGGGCTGACATTCCCCAAGTGTATTATAAGACTGCCAGTCGGGAAGCTCTGTCCCTAGCTGTGCTGAGCTGGTGGTGACCTGCTCTGTTGCTAGTTGAGTTTTTTTCTTACCAATATTGGACAATCTGGACTGCGGCCCAAGAAAAAGATTGGGCCAGCCACGGCTCTTTGACCTTGGGCAAATCACACAGCTTCCCGAGGCTTTGTCGTCTCTTCCATTGTTTTTGATGACATTTGCCCATTTTCCCACAGTGTAGGTTTGAGAGTCCACTGAGGTAACGTGGGTTCGCCTGTAGACATTAACGGATCTCCAAATAAAAGCTTGGTCACTAAGATATTAAACTTTCTCCCAAGATCTTCCTGGGTAAGGCTGAGAAGAGTTTTCACACTGGAATGAAAACAGACTGTGGAATCCAGGGGATACCAACCAGGGGACCTTGAAAGGTTGGGCTTTGTGGATTGGATGGAGAGAGCTGGAATTTCAAAATCAGACTTGAATGTCCCTCATGGCTCTACTCCTCAATAGTGACAACTTGCACCAGTCCTTCGCTCCTGTGGAAGCTTGGAGTGTCCTGTACACTGGATATATGGAAACCTGTTCTGAGGGGCAGAGGAAAGGGCATAGTGGTGGTGGTGGGGGAACGCTTTTTCCTCCTTCCCCTCTAACTCGGGACGCTGCGCCTACTGTGCTTCTCCATTCTGAAGACCCATCGGAGTCGCTGGGCAGAATTTTCATATATTCTGCTGCCTAGCCCCCATCCTGATCCAACTGGTTACAGCATCTCTGGGGTGGGGCCCAGTCACCTCTGAGAGCAGCCAGCAGAAGAGCTCTGGACCCCACACCGGGCCTCCTTCTCTCCCTGTCTTTCCGAAAACCCACATCTGAGACCACAAGCAGTTTCACCATCAGCCTGGTGGGGATAGAGCACAGCTCTCTTGGAAATGATGGCTGCTTCTCTCCCTTGTTCCCGTTTTTGTAGCAGAACACTAGCTCTCCACCGTCTGCTTTCAAACCGTGTCTTCTCACTCACTGGACATTTGTTGAGGAAGGTCGTAATGCACCAGGATAGGTACCAGGAGTTTCAGACCCTGACAAGACTCAGGATCCCACAATGTCAGCCAAGCTACTGAATTGGCAGAGACCTGGAGAGGAAAAGGACCCCGACTGGGGTCAAGCAGAGCTGGCTTCCTGCTCTGGTTCACCTATGCCACCTTATGCATGTAATTCATCTCCTGGAGCCTTGGGTATTTCCTCTGAAGCAAGAGGCAAATCATATCCCCTTATGACTTGGTTATGAAAACCAAATGGATGATAGAAGTAGAGACCTGACCCACAGTCAGTGCTCAGCCATCATCAGAAAGGAGGATGGGGGCCAGTGTGTGTGATGAGCCTGGCAGGGGTGAAACTTCCTCCTCACCACATCTCACCCCATCCCCTTCCCTCCTCCTATCCATCCATCCCATCCCCTCCATCATCCCATCCCATCATCCTACCTGTCTATCCATCCCATCCCATCCATCATCCAGTCCCATCATCCTACCTGTCTAGCCATCTCATTCCATCCATCCCATCCCATCATCCTACCTGTCTATCCATCCATCCCATCCCATCCATCCCATCCCATCATCCTACCTGTCTATCCATCCCATCCCATCCATCATCCAGTCCCATCATCCTACCTGTCTATCCATCCCATCCCATCCATCATCCAGTCCCATCATCCTACCTGTCTAGCCATCCCATCCCATCCATCATACAGTCCCATCATCCCATCCCATCATTCCACCAATCCTATCCTATCCCCTCCACCTCATCCTCCACCCATCCCATCCCATCCCATCCCATCCCTCGGTCCATCCCATTCTATCCATCGTCCCATGCATCACCCCGCATAACCACACCTGGGCACCCTATTCCATCATCCTATCCTATCCTATCCTATCCTATCCTATCCTATCCTATCCTATCCTATCCCATCTGCTTTCTTCCCTTTTTTCTCTTGTTTCTTTTCCTTTTTCCTTCAATTTCCACTCTTGGACTCTTTACTTTTTCTTTGAATCAAGTAGGACATGTCTACCCAACTCTATTCTGCTACTATTTGTATAGTACAATCAATGAACATTTATTTTTTTTTATTTTTTTATTTTTTGGTCTTTTCGAGACAGGGTCTCCCTTTGGTCCCAGCTGGCCTGGAGCTCCCTCTGTAGACCAGGCTGGCCTTGAACTAACAGAGATCTGCCTGCCTCTGCCTCCCAAGTGCTGGGATTAAAGGCATGTGCCACCACGCCTGGCTGAACATTTATTTTGAATAGTTCTTAGGACCATGCTCTTACTTTTAAAAGCATATAACCAAAGTGTACTAGTCTCTTTGTTGTTGTTGTCTTTTGGAGATGTGGTCTCCCCGTTGCTCCGGCTTTCCTGGGACTCACTATGTAGACCAGGCTGGCCTTGAACTCACAGAGATCTGCCTGCCTCTGCCTCCCCAGTGGTGGGATTAAGGGCATGCGCCACCATGCCCAGCCCAATGTTTACTATTCTTTAAATGTTTTATTTATTTTATGAGTATAAGTGTTATGCCTGCATGTATGTAAGTGCACTCATGTTGTACAAAGCTGAGGAAGCCAGAAGAGGACATTGGATCCCCTGGAACTGGATTTATGAATGATTGTTAGCTGCCATGTGGGTGCTAGAATTCAAATTCCTCTGCAAGAACATCTAGTGCTCTTAATCACTGAGACATCTCTCTAGCCCCTGAATTTATTCTTCTTTTTTTTTTTTAATTTTTAAATTTTTATTTTTAAGGGATTCTACAATACAATGACACAGTTGTTTGCAGATAACAATGATGTTACTCAGTATGTCATACAATTAAGTAATTGGTGCATTTTGCAAGTATCTATGTCCAAATTTTGAACAACCCAAGGTTCCCATAGTCCAGTTGGAGAAGCTTGTATGCACAGGCATGTTGATCAATCAGGTGTCCAGACTATATTCCTATAGTCTCATGATTCACCCCTATCTCTCCACAGCCCTTACAATCTACCACGCCTCCTCTTCCGCAGTTTGTTCCCTAGGCTTTGGGAAAGGGGCACAAGTGGGTGAGAAGAAAACAGTCTAATTTCTTTGGAGTTGTCATTTTGGACTCCGGTCTGTTCAGTTTGTTTCCCTTCACGGATTGACAGCTTTCACAGTGATACCCTTTTCAGTCATACTAACAAAGCTCAAGCTATTGGATGTACAGGCATTTAAGCAGTACCACTTATTGTGTCAAGCTAAGCTGTGAGCATAGACACAGATGCTTGGATGGTATGCTAATCCGCAAACTGTGGTTTCTCTATAAAGGGTGACAAGTTCTTATTGTGGCTTATAACATCGCCTAACCACTAGAGGACATAAGCTTGTGGCATCCGCTGTGAGTTATTCCTCCAAGGAGAGAGCTAATAGCCAAATAGTTTTGGGATATAATATAGACACTTGGCTGCCACTGTTGCACTGTATCTCCAGGCTGTTGAGGTGTAGCTGATATTTTCGGAGGAGTCTTGTTTGTCTCAGGGAGACCAATATTTTGCTGTATTGCTGTAGTGGCCTTTGGTAACGCTCTCTAGCATTTCAGAGGCCAGTTGTACGCTAGCAGGTGACGTCTCATAACATTTTTCATGCTCACACCAGGTCTTCGACAACAGGGACTTACTGCCTTTCTCCTTGCATATATCCCATTTATAGGCAAAAGGCCTTTATAATTTGGGGGGGCGGGTTTGAATCCCCTAGCCAACATCTCCTAGGCAGAATAATTCATTGCTGATGTCAGAGCTTTCCTGTAGTAATATATTTTGCTTAATTACACAACTTATAAACACTTTACTATTGAATTTGGCTCTAGATAGAGAAATATCCTTTCACAGTTCCTATGCCTATCAATCAGTTAATACGTTGTGCCTGTTTTATAGGAAATTACCACCGTAACAATTGGCTCTAGTTTACAGTTTGGGAGTGGTTTCATTACCATCCTGTTTTCCTTTTTTCAAAAAAAAAAAAAAAGAAAAAAAAAGGGGGGGGAGAGGTAGGAAGGTTTCTCAGCATTAGGGTCCATTATTAACAGTCAACCCCAATATTATTCAGAGAGATGCTCAGTGACCGTGTCTCAGGCAGTCTGATGTTCCTCATTCCTTAGTGTTCAGATGGGTCAACCTCTCTGCTGACATTCCCCAGTTCATCCTGCACAGCCATAAGTTGTATGTTTTCAGGCATTTAGATTGGTGACTTTTACCTGTGGGAACATAAAATTCTCCTCCCATTGTTATTTTCAAGATCAGAAAAATTGAAAATTTATCAATAGGATTGAAACACAGAGTTTTCCATTTGTATCCCAGAAAGGATAGTACCCCACCTCCCCCCTTCCTCTTTTCTTTTTTTTTTTTTTTTTTTAGGTTTTTGTTTTGACCTATAGATGCCTAAGTTGTATTACACATACCCATAAGCAGGAGCCAAGGCATAAGCTTTCATTACATTTACCCAAACTGGTTCTCATTGACTGTATGCTACTTATTTGGGAAGGAAATTTAAGCTTAGTTCCTTTAACTTGTCCTACAAGTAAAGAAAGTGTTATAATGTGATATTGTGTTATTCAGAAAAAATATATAGGCCATTTGTATACCTTAACCCGATACAAATTATAAATAAGACCAATTAACATTTTATATTCCCGATTGGTTCAATTGTATTACCATTTCCACCAAAACCTACACCTAAATTTAATTAATCTAAACAATTCACTAAGCCATTGAAATATCCTATACTTGGTGGATAAAGCTTGGGCAGAGTTGAGAACCTGCTAAATAAATTTTACCCAATAAACACTTTGCTCTTTAACGCTTTATGACTGGACTAAGACTTCTACTTATTTGGTAAGTAAAAATTTAAGCTTAATTCTTTTAAATTGTCCTACAAGTAAAAGAAAGTGTTACACTGTGATGTTGTGTATTTCAGAAAAATATAGAGCCCAACCCAATACTAACTATGAATAAAACAACTAGCATTTTATATTCCCAGTTAGTTCAAATGTCAGTATCTAGCTCCTTTTCTTTTTTCCCAGCACAAGATTCCTGCATATAAAACCAATTTGCAAGCAGTTGTGTCCCAGCCCACAGAGCCCAAGGCTCCCACCATCTAGCTGGAGGGGCTTGAATGTTCAATCAAGTTGATCAAATAAGTGTCCAGACTATATTGTCATAGTTTTACCGTTCACCCCAATCGCCGCTCCTACAATATACCACTCCCCCTCTTCCACAGATTGTTCCTTAGGCTTAGAGATGGGGCACAGGTGGACAAGAAGCACAACAGTCTACTTTGTCTGGAGATGTCGTCTTGGACTCTAATCAGTTCTGGCTGTTTCCTTTCATGGGCTGCCCGATTGCCCAGGGACAGGCTTCCAATCCTACTAATGAAGCACAAGCGGTTAGATATATATGTATTTAAACATTGCTAGTTATTATGGTAGGTTACTTTGGTATAGACACATATGTCTGGATGGTGTCTTAATCCCTGAATTACTTTTCTTTTTCCCCCTGAGAGAGATGACAAGGCCTTACTGTGGCATATATATCTCCTAATCGCTAGAAGGTATAAGCTTGTGGCAACATCCTCGAGTTATTTGTCCAAGGAGAGAGCTAATAATCAAATAAAGTTGGGGTATACAGACATATGGCTGCCTCTGCTGCACAGTATCACCAAGCAGTTGGGGTGTAGCTGATGTTGGTGGTGGAGTTTTGCTTGACTCAAGGAGACTAACCTTTGCTTTATTAGTTCAGTGGCCTTTGGTAACACTCTCTGGTATTCCAGAGACCAACTGTATACTTGTAAGTGCAATCTCGATACAATCCTCCCATGGTTACATTAGGTCATTGACAGCAGGACAGACCTTACCACCTCTTTTCTTGCAGATATCCCAGTTTACAGGCAATAAGCCTTAACCTTTTTTTGGGGGGGGATTTATTATTCTTGAGTGTCACATTTGTGTGTGTGTGTGTGTGTGTGTGTGTGTGGAGAGAGAGAGAGAGAGAGAGAGAGAGCAAAAGCAAGTGAGCAAAAGATTTATCCTTCCACAGCTCAGCACAGTAGCTATGCACAGAATTAACTCATTTTTTCTTTCTGGCCAATGTTCATTTGCATATTCAGTGTTTCATTATTCATTGACCATAACTGCATGTTTTTCTTCTTTGTCAATGGATTTTTTCCTATTTTTGTGATTCTTTTTTTAAATTTATTTATTTATTTTTTATTTTTTATTTTTTATTTTTTATTTTTTTTTGAGACAGGGTCTCCCTGTAGCTCTGGCTGTCCTGGAACTCACTCTGTAGACCAGGCTGGCCTCGAACTCACAGAGATCCGCGTGTCTCTGCCTCCCAAGTGCTAGGAGGTAAAGGCGTGTGCCACCACGCCCGGCATTTATTTATTTCCGAATGTGTATCAGTGTACTGTCTGCATTCAAGTCTGTGCACCTGTGTTGTGCAATGCCGCGGAGGTCAGAAGAGGGTGCCAGATTCCCCTGGAACTGGAGTTCTCCCGGAATTGGAGTTTCAGACAGCTCTCGGCCGCCATGTGGGTGCTGGGGATTGAACCTGGGTCCTCTGTAAGAGCGGTCGGTGCTCTTAACTGCTAGGCCATCTCTCCAGCCCCTATTTATTATTTCTTATGTGTATGAATGTACTGTCTACATGTAGGTTGGTGCACCTGTGTCGTGCAATGCTGCGGAGATCAGAAGAGGTTGTCAGATTCCCCTGGAACTGGAGTTACAGACAGTTCTCAGCCACCATATGGGTGCTGGGGATTGAACCCGGGTCCTCTGCAAGAGCAGTCAGCACTCTTAACTGCTAGGCCATCTCTCCAGCCCCTACAGACTTAACTCTTGTTTCTCAGCACAGAGTGTCTGTGTGTCTGTGGGTGTGGTGCTGCTTCTTGGTGAGACCTCTGATGTCTGTAGTATCTGGAATGTGGTCATCCTGTGAGGAGGGCCAGTAGAGGCTGCAGAGACCACAGGCTTAGGACTTGGGTGCCCTGACAGGCCTTGTACCTCCCTTCTAGGCCTCCGCCTCTATAACTGCAGTGAGGGACTCAGTTGCCCTTGGCAGTGGCTTCCAATTGGGAGCCCAACAGTCTGGACCTAAAAACCTGGGCCTGTGCTCAAGCAGCTCTGTATGGAATAGGGACTGCTCCTTGGAGAATTATGAAGAGGATCCCACTCTGCTCCTCGCCCAGCCACGTCATATCACTTCATTCTTGCTAACCTTCCACCACATCTAGTAGAAAGGCCTCTGGGATTCTGCCCTCACCCCAGGCCCAGATGTCTGTGGAGGCGGGCTATAGGAACCCACAGGGCATCTTAGCTGCAGCCCCCAGGCTGTAGCAGCTGTGCAGAGCTGGTGCCTTCTCAGAGATTCAAATCGGAGGGTCCAGCTATTCTCCACCCAGAGGTGGCGGCCACTCCTGGACTGCTGGCTGGGCGACAGAGGTTCACTCCGTCCACAGGTAAACTGCTAATCCTTCCAGAAAACACTCCTTTTATTTACCCCTTGTTATGTCAGAGGATTGCAAGTCCAAATATGGTCAGTCATCTTGGAAAGACAGCACGCCAGGCTGGGGAGTTAGGTTATCAGAGGGAGGCTCCTTGACAAGTCCACCCTCAGTGATAAAACAGACCTATTTCCAGAAGGTTCTCAGCCCTGTCACATTACCCAGACAGATAATGAGAGAAGGGGTTCCGTTTACACTTGTGGCTCTTTTAATCTCTCAGCAAGTGAGTTCTGAGTTCTTCAGTCATAAAAAAGTCCCCTCTCCATAAGAGCACTGTGACTGCTGGCTAGAGACACGGAGCCGGGGCTGCATCTGCAGAAGGCCAGTACCAGACAGAGCCTGGAAAGCAGAGACTCACGTGGTCGTTATAATTCTTGTTTCAGGAGCTGGACTGGTCCCCAAACTTGGTTGGAGTAGATTCTGCCCTGGAGATGAGAGGCTGAGCAGGGCTCTGCTATAGGCACACACATCTGAGTGTATCTGAGATTTGCTTGCCAGCCAGGGGACTTGGCCCATTTCTCAGGGTATTAGCCTCCACAGCCTGCCCTGCCCTGCAGAGCTGCAGGACGGTAACTAGGGAGCCCACCAGGGTGCTGCATGGCTGTCCTCTGTGGTGCTGGATCCATGAGCTTTTATCCAGCTGGCTGATGCTCCCGAAAGAGTAGGAGCCTCCTTTATAAATGAGCCTCACCCACTGCTGAGTACTGCCTGCTCCAGAAATCAGGGGCTCTCCACTAACTTGGTACCATCCCTTCCCCTTCCTCTGTCAGAACCAGGTGGTCTACCTTCCCGGGACTTTTGCCTGTCTAGTCCAACCCAAGCCTGTTTGTGCATTTCAGAACCCCAAGTTTCTTTTTCCTGTGCCCCAGGAGGAGCAGACAGGCCAGCCCTGGTTGAAGCTGAGATAGCCTATTTCATGTAGCGCCCACCCCCACTCCCTGTCAGAGCTCTGGTCCCTCCCCTGCCACCCAGAACACAGAGCAGTTTCCATGGAGATTCCAGGCTGGCCCTTTTTAGCCCAAGGCCATGTGCTTAGTCAGATCTATAGGAGATGATACCATGAAAACTTCCTAAAGGGCCAGCTGGGCTTCCTCTTTCCAATCAAGAAAGAGGCCCTTCATGCTCAGCTCTAGTCCCTGTCACTAAAAGGAGATCTGGACTGGTCTTATTAGTTTACTGGCTGTGTGACCTTGGAGAGGTAACACAACCTCTCTGAACCTCAGTTTGTACAGTTAAAGTGAAGATGGTAGAATTTAACTCATGGGGCTGTGAGAGGGTTCAAGGAGGTTGTATGTGGAAAGTAGCACCCACACAGTCCCCAGGAGAATGGCAACTATTGACCCCATCCCATCCCTGCCCACCTCTTGAAATTTCCACTCCTGGCTGGCACCTCAGTTGGCCCTCCCCCTTTTAAGGGCTCAGGAGCTGCCGGCCCTAGTCAGCTCTATGCAGCTCACAGCCTCTCAGAGTCCTCCGGGAGCATTCCTGTTCCCTGGAGTCAGAGAGCTGCCAGGTTGGCGGTAGGGGTGTGGCTGGAGAGGGAGGGGAGGAAGGGGAGGGAGGGGAGGGAGGGGCAGAGCTGCAGCTGTGTCTTTGTCAGCCAGTCGGGCGTGGGTGAGGCCAGGGCACAGGCTTGCCCAGGCCAAGGACAGGAAACAGGTGGCTTTGCTGAGACCCAGACAGGGTGGAGCATGGGGAGGCCCAGGTCTGGGCACCAGAGGGCCACCGAGGTGGAAGTGGAGATGGGCGATATTCTCTGAGCCCTAGGCTGGGGAGGGCAGAGGCTCTGCTGGGTACTGAGTTGTGGGGGGCAAGGTGATGGACTGAGTCAGCTCCGCGTAACTCTGTTAGGGTACAGGATGAGCTATGGCGGCAACAAACGAGTTAAAACAAAAAAGAAAGCAGGGCTTTAACTTGCTCTCCGCAGCTACCTGGCTGCCCCAGGCACCGGGTGGCCCGCACTGAGGCTATTGGGGAATACTGTTTTCTTCTATCCTGAAGATCTACTAGCCCTGAGGATGTGCAGAGCTGGCCTGGCCACAGACATAACTGGCGGGGCTCGCCATCTCGTCTCCAACAGAAATCACAGATACCTTCTTATCACAATTAGCTATTGCAAAATATTGTTGGGACTCACTGTTACCATGAAAGCAGGGTAGTTCCCAGATCCATTGTTGGACATTAAGAAGGACATGTTTATTTTTACTACTAGATCATAACTCTTCAACATTTTTGCTCTTTCAATATAGTCATTTTTCTTTGCCAACTTATTTTCTTTGCCAACTTATTATTTTGTCTCACAAATATAAGACCCGTGTTCCGAGGAAGGGTCATCGACTTCACAGGATAACCAGAGGGTTGTGCAGAAACTCCAGGAAGCTTTGGCCCATATGTTGCTTCATCGTTTGCTGGGCCCTTGAATGTCAACACTCTAGGAAGGAGGAAGGTGGCTGGGTAAACACATTCCTTTCGTGTCAGCGACATGGAACTTGCTTACTTGGGCCGGTGGCTATAGCCAGTTGCAAGAGGTGCTGGGAAATACAGTCTCCACTTGGCAGGAGTGTGCTGGGCGAGGTGCAACTGCTACAGAAGAAAGGGAGGAGGGGGTTGGGGGCCGATAGCCAGTGCCGCCATTCTACTTGCCCACTGCCCTTGGACCCGACTCCACTTTTTCTGTCTCTCACACCCACACGCCCATCCTCAGGTAAGGATTCTTCTCCCCCGGCTTAGTCCCCAGCCCAGCCTCAAGCACCCTTCCACCCCTATGCCCCCCCTCACTTTAGCCAAGGGGGTGGGTCCTCTCCCCCCTTCCTGTGTGTTCTAGGTCCCTGCCTTGATCATTAACTCAGCCTGCCGTGCTTCCAACTCCTAGGTCTCCCCACCTCATACTGCCACTCTGAAATGGTTCCCAGAAACCAGCTCCGGACCTCACCCCTCAATACTCTTTGTCAACTTTATGTGTCTTTGTGGAAAAATTCTACACAAGAGGTGAGCATGTTTGCTGCCCCAAGTTCCTCTCCTGTGCATCCCACTTTGACCCAGTCCCCGCTGCTGCCTTCCCCATGCACCCCTCCACAGAAACTTCTTCAGACAGGATCCCCAAAGGCCTTCTCAATGTTGATCCAATGGCTCATTCTCCTACCTCACCTTAACTGGAGAGTCACTTCCTCCTCCTGGGGACACTGCACTCTCCTCAGGCTGCACTTTCCTGTCTCTGACCTCTAGGTGCTGGCCGGTTCCAATGTGAGTCCCTGTACAGCTTCTCAGAACCCCAAGCATGTTGGACGACTCCCAACTAGTCTAGTATCTCTGGAAGCCCAGCCCTTTGCCTCCAGTGGCTTGCTTGCTTGAGAAATATGTCAAGGGCACCATACCCAAGTTCAAGACTCCAGTGACTCAGGCCAGAAACCCCAAACCATCCTCAATTGTTCTGCCCCTGTCCAACCACTGATCATCACCTCTGTCTTCACCATCACCTGGAAATAGGACACTTCTCAGCACAGGGTGGCCACCACCCTGCCCACCCCACAGTCCTCTAATGGTCCCTCTGACTCCACTGGCCCTCTACAGCTGATTCTCCACTCGACATGCGGAGGGTCCTTCTGAGGTCAAAGACTCACTGGTCACGCCGTCACTCCGCTCTCTGCTCTCCAGTGCCTTGGCTCCCATCTCTCTCTGAAAACGTACAGAACCTACACAATCCTTTGCTTTTGTTTTTGTTTGTTTTTCGGTCTTTTCGAGACAGGGTCTCCATGTAGCCCCAGCTGTCCTGGAACTCCCTCTATAGACCAGGCTGGCCTTGAGCTCACAAAGATCCGCCTGCCTCTGCCTCCCAAGTGCTAGGATCAAAGGCGTGCGCCACCACGTCAGGCACCTCCTTTGTAGAGTGTATCCTACACCCCTTCTCACTCAGCTGAGCCCTCCCTTCATTCTCAATGGGCCTTCTTGCCGTTGACGCTTCTACTTTTCTCCTGCCTCAGGACCTTTGCACTTGTGGCTTCTTCTACATTGCTTAAGTGGCCATGCGATTCCATCCTTCAGCTTCTGCACAACTCTGCTCAAGCATCCCTTTCTCCATGAGGCCTCACTTTCATTCAGACCCAATCTTCCTTTCTTGCCTTGTCTTCACTCTTTGCCAGATTTGGGCTTTATTTTGTCCTCTATTCCCTTCTATAGTGTGCGGGCTGCTCGGAGATGAGGATTTTAGAATGCTTTCTTCCCTTCCGGTTCCTAATATAGTCTGACTCCACATAATAACATTGTCAACAACAGACCAGTATAGGACAGTGGTCCCATAAGACTAAAATGGAGTAGAAAAATTCCTCTCCACCAGTGAGGCCACACATGGCATAACACATTTCTCAGATGTGGGTTTTGATGCTAGTGTAAATACCGTCTACCTGCCTGCTATGTAGAAGTGTGTGCATAGAGTAGCACACCTGCCTGCCTTGTAGAAGTGTGTGCATAGAGTAGCACACCTGCCTGCCATGTACAAGTGTGTGCATGGAGTAGCACACCTGCCTGCCATGTAGAAGTGTGTGCACGGAGTAGCACACCTGCCTGCCATGTAGAAGTGTGTGCGTAGAGTAGCACACCTGCCTGCCATGTAGAAGTGTGTGCGTAGAGTAGCACACCTGCCTGCCATGTAGAAGTGTGTGCACGGAGTAGCACACCTGCCTGCCATGTACAAGTGTGTGCATAGAGTAGCACATGCCATGTCATGCTTCATGATGAACCACTCTGTTACTGGCTTACATATTTACTACATTATGTTTTGTATTTTTTTAGAGCATCCTCTTATAAAAGAAGCTTACTGGGGCTGGAGAGATGGATTATCGGTTAAGAGCGCCGACTGCTCTTGCAGAGGACCCGGGTTAAATCCCCAGCACCCACATGGTGCCTGAGAACCATCTTTAATTCCAGTTCCAGGGGAATCGGACACCCTCTTCTGACCTCCGCGGCATTGCACGACATGGGTGCACAAACCTACATGCAGACAGTACATTCATACACATACAATAAATAAATAAAAATTTAAAAAGAAGCTTACTGTAAAAGAGTATGTTATCTTAGAACTGGTGGCAGCCCATACCCCCCCACATGTATGTGTGTGTGTGTGTGTTTCTCTCCCTCCCTTCCTCCCTCCCTCCCTTCCTCTCTCCCTCCCTTTCTCGCTCCCCCCTCTCTCTCCCTCTTCTTCTCCCTCTATCTATCTCTAGCTCTCTCCTGTAGGGAGACCCTGTCTCAAAAAAAAAGACTCCTTCCTTGCTAAATTCTTCCAAGGCCTTATTGCTCTTGAGGTCATTTGTAGTTTGCAATCTCTGTGGGAGTCAGATGGTTCTGTCGTGAAGAAGGACCTGTGATCTTCACTGTCATCATGACTGGATTTAGAATCATCTAGAAAACACCTCTCTGAGGGTGTCTGTGAGGATGTGTCCTGAGTTTTAATCAAGGGGAGAAAACACAATTTGAATGTGGGTGACATCATCCCGTGGTCTGGACTCCCAGACTGAATAAAGAGGAGAAAGCGAGCTGAGCACCAGCGCTCATCTCTCCCTGCTTCCTGCCTACACACGCCGTGTCAGCAGCTATCTGGTGCTCTTGGTGCCACAGCCAAGACTCGCTCTTCTTCCTGCCAGCCTTTTCCTGCCAGCTTTTCCCTGCCGTGATGGATTAGTGTCCTTTCCCTACCTCAAACTGTGAGCCAAAATAAACCCTTCCTCCTTCAAGCTTCTTTTGTAGGGTATTCTTCAGAGGAATGAGAAAAATGAACTAATAGAGTCCCAAAGAGTCTAAGTATCATATCCCACAAAACCTGAGCCTGCCCCTGTATAGACACGGGCGAGGTGCTCAGAGCAGACCCCAGCACAAAGCAGTCAGTTAGCAGTGAATGGCATGAAAAGGGACTTCAAAGTGGAGATGTCATCTGAACTTAGTCTCTAAGGACACACAGAGGTTCAAAAGGCCTTGGGAGCACAAATGTCCCTAGAATTTGCAGGAGTACCACCACAGGTTTCATTAGAGACCACAGGGGGTGCTTCCCGAAGGATAAAAAGTTATTATTGGTTAGTCTCTTGTGAAGTGCCACTTTAGAGATGTTTCAGTTAATTCACTAGATGTAAGCATCAGCCACAAAAGGGCCCCAGCTGAACCCTGTCTGGTGCGTGTGACTCTGGGAGTCCCCATTCCCTAAGATGGCTCCTGTTTTTCTTCAGTGCCTCTGAGGCTGGCTGGAGCTTCTGCAATCTCCACTTCTCCAGAGTCCTCATTCATTCTTGTGAGCCAGCTCAGAGAAGTTGGGCTCTCCCACCCACATCCCAGGCATCTGGCTTCTCTGCCACTACCGGGATCACAGCGCCTGCCACAGCCTAGCTCACAGAGTAGCAAGGAAGCAATTACCCAGAAAAAACGCAGACAAAAACTCCCACAGAGCCACGGGTGTTCTTTTTTAAAATAGAGGCTGGGATGTGACAATGTGGTGGCAGGTTTCTTCTCTGGTCTCACTTCCCAGCTCCTATAAGAATCCAGCCTCAGAGAATCTGCCCCCAGGCAGCTCAGAGCCTCCCTTAGTAGCCCTGAAAATTACATGAAACCAGAAGGAACCAAGCTGAGCACAACAGAGACTAAGCAAAAGTAGCCCCCCGTGCCCCCTGGCCTATGGTCCCGCCCCCTCCCCCCACCCCAGATCAGAACAACTAGAGTAGAGCTTAGGGTTCCCAGAGAGCATAACCACCACCAAATAAAACTAAAACCAAAATAAATAATAAATAAATAACCTGAAGGTAGCTACCCACCAGTTCCCTGGCCCTTCCAGGGTGACCATATGTTTGAGTGAACCAGACAATTGCTTTATGCTCTTGTTGTTTGTTTGTTTGAACAGTTATTGCCCATTGGGTAACATTTTGAGACAAACATGTCTTACCTCATTTCCCACACACTAACCTCTAGGGGGCAGAGCTGAGGGGAGCAGAATAAAGAAGCTGGAAATAAGCCAGAACTCCTTTGATTTCTGCCAGCATTCTGCAACTTCGAAAGTGCTGTTGACCCCTTCCTGGATGAGCCCCTTACAAGCGTGGAGAGAGATCCGTGGCTTCCCAGGCCTCCTGCACCGAGATGCTGGCAAAGCCGGGGCTGAAGTTCAGGGTTTCTGGCTCAGGATCCAGTTCCCTCCCAGAGAACAGCCACTGCCTGGGCACACAGAGCCAGGGAGGGACAGCCCAGGCCGGGAGGTGGCTCAGTCAGACAATTGCAGGTTCTGTGTGCACAAGGGACTGCTGAGTATGTTTTTATCCTGGAGCCATGGATTCTGTTTGTTCCAATGGGCTTCTGCAGGGCTGCAGGTCTAGAAGGTAATGCTAGACCAATCCCTACCCTCCATCTCCTGTGACCCCAGTGTCCCTTTCTAGACTCTAGCCAGGAGGGAGCTCAGCCCCCGCATGTGTTCAGGCTGCACCTGGAAATATTTGGCCCCAAAGTGCACTTTAAAATGTATTTTTTTGCTCACATTTAAAAACTAAGAGAATTTACATAAGAATTAGTATTTCTGGCAGCTCTTAACACTGTGAGGATTGAATGAGACCAAGCTTTCTTTCCCTGGAGCTAAGCAGTGTTGTTGTGTGTAGTCACCCCCCCACACACACACTGTCTCCTTTGCCCTCCATGGTGTCACCTGACTGGCTGCTACTGGCATTGGGGCTTTTGATTGTTGCTGAAGTTCCTACCATTTTGAAGGTCATAGCTAGAACTCAAGAGGACTAGGCTGGGGAGATGACTCAGTGGGTAAAAGCCCTTGCTGTGCAAACTTGAGGACCTGAGTTTGAATCCCCAGATCCCATGGAAAGCTGGATGTGTCAGCCCATGTCTGTAATCCCAGCACTCCTAAGGTGAGATAAGAGGGGACAGGAAAGTCCCCAGAAGCCTGTGGAGCAGCCAGCCTGGAGAATGAATGCACCAGTGGACGAGGAGAACAATGCTGGAGGTTGTCTCTGAGCTCCATACATGTGCTGAGGAATGCACGTGCCCACACTGATCACACACACACACACACACACACACACACACACACACGAACAAAGGTTTTTTTTAAGAAGAATTCAAAGAGTCTAAGATATGGGATGAGTACAAGTGCATCTTTATTGTCATTAACATTTGCCTAAACAGAACATCCCTTCCATGTAAGTGGAGGAAGATATGGCTCCTGTTGCTATGATACCAGAAAAAAAACAACAACACAGGCACCTTCATATCTCAGAGCTCTGAACACGTCTAAATGCTATTTACCTCATATGTGAATCTTTATCAGATGTGTTCATAAATGCTATTGACTATGAGTGCAAAGTGTTGATGATCACACATGTGAAGAGAGGGTCAGTAAGATGGCTCAGCAGGTAAAGGTGCTTGCTGCAAAGCCTGACAACCTGAGTTCAATCCCAAGAAACCCACAGGGTAGAAGGAGAGAACTGACTCCGGCACTTGTCCTCTAACCTCCACCCATAGACATAAACAACTAACCAAATAAGAGAGAATTAGCTTTCTTTTTTTTTTTCTTTCTTCTTTTTTAATCAGAGCAGCCAGGGCCTCAGATCCCTGTCTCTGCTCAAACCCACTTTCTTTTATTTTTATTTATTTACTTTATTTTAATTAATTAATTTTTTTATGTGTATGAATGCATGTAGGTTGGTGCGCCCGTGTCGTGCAATGCCGCAGAGGTCAGAAGAGGGCGTCGGATTCCCCTGGAACTGGAGATAAAGACAGTTCTTACCCGCCATGTGGGTGCTGGGAATCGAACCCGGGTCCTCAGCAAGAGTAATTCTGAGTAGTTTATTTTATGTCTTAAAAATGTTTTATAAGTATATATTAATTATTGTATAGTAATGGGTTTCAAGATGACATTTTCATACATGTACATAATGTATTTCCGTTAGACCCACCCTTTCTTGTTCATGCTTCTTTTTTTTTTTTTTTTTTTTTTTTTTTTCTTTTTCGGTCTTTTGTTGAGACAGGGTCTCCCGTTACCCCAGCTGTCTGGATACTGCGTCTTATGTAGACCAGGCTGGCCTTGAACTCACAAAGATCCACCTGCCTCTGCCTCCCAAGTGCTAGGATTAAAGGTGTGCGCCACCGCACCCAGCGTTTATGCTTCTTTAAAAAAAAAAAAAAAGCTTGTTAAAATATTTATTTAGCTGAGCATGGTGGCGCACCCCTTTAATCCCAGCACTTGGGAGGCAGAGGCAGGCAGATCTCTGTGAGTTCAAGGCCAGGCTGGTCTACATAGAGAGTTCTAGAACAGCTGGGGCTGCAAGGAGACCATGTCTCAAAAAGACCAAAAAAAAAAATTTTTTTTTAATTTATTCTTGGGTGTTGTAGTGCATGCTTTTAATCTCAGAACTCAGGAGGCAGAGGCAGGAGGATCTCTGAGTTCAAGGTCAGCCTGTTCTACATAGCCAGTTCCAGGCTAGCTGGAGGCACAGGGAGACCCTGTGTCAAAAAGACCAAAAAATAAATTACTTTTGAGACAGAGTCTCTTGTAACCCAGGCCGTATTTGCTGTGCGGCTAAGGATGACTTCTGATCCTCCGGCCTCTACCTCCTTCCTGCTGGGATTACAGGTGTGTGCCACCACACCCAGTTTATTTTGTGGTTTGCCTGTGCTAGGCAAGCAGTCTACCAACTGAGTTACATCCTGAGCCTCCCCCTGCACATCAATTGTGCTAAAGTGAACCAAAGTACAAGAGAGAGTTTGCATCTTCCCTTGGAGAGGAAAAGTTCTAGAGCCTCTTGGAGGATGGAGGCAGAAGCTGAGATACACTGCTGCATGGAGTTCCTCGATACTGCTTCGCGCAGGCTTCCAAGTCCTGTTTTGAGTCTCCGAGGTTTCCCACAGCACAGAGCACAGGGCCCTTCCATAGGGGGCTGTGACGTGGTTTTGCTTTCAGTGGCCTGAGCCCAACCTCCAGAATTACCCTCCCTTCCCCTCTCCCTTCCCCTCCCCTCCCTTCCCCTCTCTCCTCTCCTCGGGCAACCCCAGTATGAACTTGGAGGAAGAAGCTGGGCTCAGGCCCCCCAGCGGCGCCTCCCATCTTTCAGACTGGGTTTGCTGAGCGCTGACTCACTGCAGTCTCTCCTGCCTGGCCTGGTGCACGCCCACCTTCTGATTCTCTGCAGCTTCCTCCCAGGCTCTTCCCAGGCGCCTGCAAGCCCACGCGCGTCTCCCGTGTCCTCACTGTGCCACTCCCCACATCCCTCATCTTTCTCTGCCAAATCCGGAAATATGTGGTCTCCTCGCATTTCCTCCTGAATCCTTGCAGCGCCCACTCAGCCTCCCCCTCGTCCTCCAACTCCCACGCAGTTTACTGAACTTGTCAGTTGCTAAGGGCCAAGACCTGGGCTTCCCAACAGGACAGGTGGCCCCGGGCTTCCCACCATCTGCTCCACCCCGCAGCCCTGCAGCCTCCTTTTCCTGGAGATGGACACGCTCCCTCTCTGGTTTCCATGACACTGCACTTTCCCACGTCTCCTCCTCTCCTCTGGGTTCTGACAGCTCGCTTCCTCTCTGGAGGCCTTTTCTCTGTGGGTGTGCTTGAGTGCTGCCCTGGAGTTCTCTTCTTCTCTGTGCCTGCTCACCAGCTCCCCGGCCTGCCCTCCACCTCCACCACAGCTGCTCTTCCTTCACCCATCATTCCAATCCCACATTGCCAGCGTTGCCAGAACTTTCCACCCACCCCAGCCAATGAATGGTACCCTAAAACACAAGACTGGAGACTACAGGGCACTGGAGGTGTTGAAGCTTAGGCCAGCTAACCACATACCTGGCGGGGTGTCACAGGTCCCTGAAAGATGATAGTTGAGCTGGGCAGGAACCTCTGTGAACCCAGTGCCCAGGTTCAAATACTGCCTCGGCCACTCCTTGCTGGGACCTCAGGTATGTTCATTCATTTTTACTCCATTTGTTCCCTGAGCACCTACCGTGTGACAGACTCTGCTCTGGGGTGAAAGTACAAATGGAAAAGCAAAGTGTGTCGTTGGCCCACCCCTCCCCCGCCCTTCCTGGCATCACTCACAAAATGTCCACATTGTTGTCAAGATGAGACTGAGGGGAAGAAAAAATGCTGTGAGAACTTACCATAAGCCTTATGGGATGGAACGGGGTTGGGGTGGGGGGGATTCCTCCCTGTAAAATGATGGCTTCGCAGGTTGTTGAAGAAAGTTAATGAGATGTGGGGGCTGGAGAGATGGCCTAGCTGTTAAGAGCACCGACCGCTCTTGCGGAGGACCCGGGTTCGATCCCCAGCACCCACATGGCGGCTGAGAACCGTCTGTAACTCCAATTCCAGGAGAACTCCAGTTCCAGGGGAATCCGACACCCTCTTCTGACCTCTGCGGCATTGCACGACATGGGTGCACAAACTTGCATGCAGACAGTACATTCATGCACATACAGAAGTGGGTGAAATAATAATAATAATAAAAAAGAAAGTTAATGAGATGTAACTCATTCTGTCAAGTCTTACGACAACGACTGCGACCAGCGAGGGCGACTTCAGCTTCTGTGACTGGGCTCTACTGAGCCCTGGGAGTTCGTGAGGCTCCTCTGGGGTTGCTGGGAAGGGAGGCAAAGGCCACAGGGCAGGTAGGCTCTGCCCCTGATCAGAGCAGCTGAGCTACAATTATCAATCCACTGATGTGGGCTTTGCTTAAGATCCTGTTTGGATAAAAGGTTGCTTAGCTACAGTGAAGGTTGACAGCCACTAATCTTGCCTGTTTCTGCAACTCCTAGTAAAGAAACCCTGGGCAGAACTAGGGTGTGGTGGCACACACCTGTAATCCCTGTACTCAGGAAGCTGAGGCAGGAAGATTTGGAAAGCCTGGGCTACATGAGTTCCAGGCCAGTTGGGACTTCATAGCAAGATCCTGTCTCTAAAAACTAAACTAAATACTGTAATGACAACAATAACAACAACAACAACAACAACAACAACAACAACAACGGTGAGAAGCCCTGACCTAGAGTTGCCATTACAGCACCAGAGCCTGTGGAGGAACCTGGGATGCTGGAGTCCCCTCCTTTGCATCTGTGGGTTCAGCATGGAACACCTTTTCTTTCTGGATGTGCCTACTGATGGTTTGTTGGTTTGTTTTAGACAAGATGAGACTATATAGCCTAGGCTGGCCTGGAACTCCCTATGTACACCAGCCCTGCCTCTGCCTCCCAAGTGCTGGGACTAAAAGTGCACCACCACACCTAGCCTTGTGTTCTGTCTTTCTTGTGTCAAACTCCTTCGTGGGATACCAAGGCCCAAAGCAGCAGGCATTCTGTGCTGTTTTCTGTAGTGTCTCTGGGCCTGTCCTCGGGTCTTGTACATGATGATAACAGAAATCACTTAGCAACACTTGCTCTGTCTCAGGCTCTGTTTTGACCCTTACACACATTCCTGAGTTTATTGTTCAACCCATAGTCGGCTCTCAAGGTCTCAAGGTTTATGTCCTCATCTGTAAAATGGGGAACAGGGACACAGGCGGAAGGGGTGATGGGGGCAAATGACACCTTCAGATGGCCCAGCTTCATCTGGACCTGCAGCAGGCTGAGCTGTGGTTATTACAGTGCACTGTCTGCGGTGTCACCGCTCAGTCCTCAGGTGGTAATGCATTCCAGCCCCCCATCAGCCATGGCTCCCACTCATTCCTCTTCTCCCTTGATCCCAGAATAGCACATCAGCCTTCCTGGGCTCCGGCTCTCCCTATTCTGGCCTATTGTAGCCAGGGCCCATGCTTCCTCCTGAACCCACTTTCATGGTCTCCAACCCTCTCAGAACCACCTTTTGAATCAGAGTGCTACTCTCCCAGGGCTGCACTAATACCCCCAGCAGGGGTCTCCACCCCACATCCTAACCGGAGCAAGCCAGGCCAGCCACTGCCCTCCCCAACCTTGGCTGAGCTTTGTGGGGCAGCCTCCAGTGCCCACGCACTTTTCTACCACTGTGCTTGTCTGTAACACAGCATGAATGTGAGCCTCATTAGAACAAGGACCAGCTCCTGTCAGTTCTGCTCTAAAGAAGTCTGCAATCTGTCCTTTTATCCCCAGTCCCTCTGTCACTTGTACTGAGGCTGCTCCAGTCTCTCTTCTCATGGTATATAGCTTGTCTCTTCTACCATCTGCTCCTCCTGTGGGCATTCCTTACAGGAATCCTTTTGAAAACACAAATGAGTTTAGGACACCCCGTTCCTTTGGGGGGTTCCCTAGTTCCCCATGATAAAGCCCTTTAGGACCTCTCCCCATCTCACATTCCCAGTGGGTTAATAGACTGGCTTCCCATTCCAATGGACCAACCCTTTTTCTTTCTGCCCGAGGCAGCCTCTCCCTTCCCCCACCTCTATCCAGATAGCAGCCGAAAGGCATGCTGGGATGGGCTTCTCTGACTACTTCTTGTCTGGTAGCCATCGGTCATGCCTCTACCACCTCACACATAGTAGGTTCTTAATGAACACTTGTTCAGGCTAATTGGACCGTTTCAGAAGCTTCTCAGCCTCCATCCTCTCCACCTCTCTGAGTCGGGATGGAAGAAGAAATAGCTAAGGATTGTTGCCTGCTTATCATCCGCCTCATTCTGTTAAGTGCTTTATTGTTTGTATTTACTACTTACCTTATGACACGTGCAAGTTTTGCAGTCCGCCCCTGCAGGGCTGCCCACTGCATCCCTGGCCAAACCTAAGCATGTGCCACCTGCTCCTCTTATATGTTGCCTATCTGTGCTCAGATTTAGAAGAGAGTAAAAAATGGAAGACTCTGAAAGAGACTTTGATTCTGAGTGATTTTAATTTTCTTTTCTCTTTATGCTCTGCTATGTATTTTTCAAAAATTAAAAGCAAGAGGGGCTGGAGAGATGGCTCAGAGGTTAAGAGCACTGGCTGTTCTTGGAGAGGGCCTGACTCCGAGTCTCAGTCCCCACATGGCGGCTAACAACTATCTGTAACTCCAATTCCAGGGGAATCCATTGCTCTCTTCTCACCTCCGTGGGCACTGCACAACACAAATGCACCTATTAACATTTTTATTTATTTATTTATTTATTTGAGATAGGGTCTCCCTGGAGCTTGCTACATAGACCAGGCTGGCCTTGAACTCAGAGATCCACCTGCCTCTGCCTCCCAAGTGCTGGGATTAAAGGCATATGCCACCATGCCCTGCTTTACATTTAACATTTTTATTTATTTATTTATTTTATATTTTTAAATTTTAAAGCAAGCATTTATTTGTCAGTGTTACTGTTTGGATCCAAAATAATCCCCTCAGGCTCCTGTGTTTGAACACCTCCTCTCCAGTCCCCAGTCCCCAGTTAGTGGCACTTTTTCAGAAGGTTGTGGGAACCTTTGGTGCCTGAGGCGTACCTGGTGGAAGTGGACCACTGTGGGGTGGGGCACCTTTGAGGGTTATAGGCCAGCCTTGCTCAACAGAAGTACTCTGCTTCCTGGTTGGTTCCAAGTGAGGAGCTTTTTTTAGTTGAAGGATGAAGAGTTGGCTCAGTGGTTAGGGACACTGGCTGCTCTTACAGAGGACCCAGGTTTGGTTCCCAGCACCCACATGGCAGCTCATTATCATGTATAACTCCAGTTCCAGTAGATCTGACACCCTCTTCTGGCCGCTGTAGGCACCAGGCACACATGTGGTACACATGTGTACACATAATACATACATACATACGTACATACAGGCGAACACCTGCATAAAATAAAAATGAATCTTTAAAAAAAATTGTGGCAGATGTTGTTAAAATCTCAAATTCTTGGGCTGGAGAGATGGCCTAGCAGTTAAGAATGCTGACTGCTCTTGCAGAGGACCTGGGTTCAATCCCCAGCACCCACATGGTGGCTGAGAACTGTCTTTAACTCCAGTTCCAGGGGAATCCAAAGCCCTTTTCTGACCTCCGTGGCATTGCACGACACAGGTGCACAAACCTACATGCAGACAGTACATTCATACACATTAAAAAAATAAATAAAATAAAAAAGATCTCAAATTCTTGATTGGAAATTTTGTATGAGATGCACAAAGTTCAATAAAAAATTGGCTTTAAAAAAGAATTATGAAAAAATAAAAATAAAATAAAGACAAATGCCAAATGATAAGGTACTGCTAACAAGCGCCGCCACTGTCATGGTGGCCCATGCCTTTAATCCTAGCACTTGGGAGGCAGAGGCAGGTGGATCTTTGTGAGTTCAAGGCCAGTCTGGTCCACAGAGCAAGTTCCGTGACAGATGGGACTACTATAGGAAAAGCCCCGTTTGAAAAAAAAAAAAAAAAAAAAAAAAAAAAAAAAGAAAAGAAAAGTTTATACAAGGAATGATGCTCTAACCAATGGGTTCAAAACAAATTGATCATCAGGGCAGCCATAAATCTCTGCAATTATTCAAAAGAGTACAATTATCTTCCAGGTTTTTGTTAGTGAGAGTTTATAAGAAACACCCAAGAAAAGGAGAAGACAAATTTTAGCTCATGGCTTCAGGAGTTCCTTGCCATGGGTGGCTCATGGTTTTAGGGGTTCCTTGCCATTGGTTGGCTGGCCCTGTCATCTCTAGGCCTGAAGTGAGGCTCAGTATTATGGTGATAGGAGCATGTGGCAGAAGAAGCATCCCACCTCACAGTGGCCCAGGAGGGGAAGGGCAGGGACACGATATCCCCTCTAAGGTCACATCCCTAGGACTGACTTCCTCCAAGCAGACCCAACCTTCTGAAGTTACCATCACCTCCTAACAAGCCTCAGACTATGGGCCAATCAATCCTTCAACAAGGTCGGAGCCCTTGAGATCCAATCACTTCCTCCAAGTCACACTTCTGCTCTGGGTTGCCCTACCAATCAAACCCCTCAATACATGAACCTCTGAGGGAACATTCCAGATCCAAAACAGAGACCCTACAAAGAATCTACAATGCATTGATTATACCACGGCCTGCAATGAACTTACAAGTCTATTCATCACATTTAAACACACATACAACTTTTGGAATGTGCCAGGATGCAGCCAATTGGCTATAAAGAATACACATTGACTCTACAATAGTTTTGGTTCATTCTGAGCTTTAGAAGTGTGCACTGCTTGAACTACTGCTTTTCTTCTCAGAGCAACCAGGCATGTTCAAAGCTACTCCTTGGAATTCAACCCAAGTTCTGTCCTGTCTCTCTCTTCCTCTTTGTTTGTTTCTTATTTATGTGTTTTCATTGTTGTTGATGTTGAGACAGACTGTGGTAGCACAGATTGGCCTGGAACTCAATAGCAATCCTCCTGCCTCTGCTCCCCGAGTGCTGGGCTTACAGGCATGAGGGACAACATCCAGCTTAATGATACTAGTGTTTTTTTGTTGTTGTTATTTTGTTTTGTTTTTACTGAGAAAGTTGTTTTCAATATCCAGCACTCTCCTTCTGTGTCTTTGAACTGCAAGCTACAAGGCAGGTTTCATGGTCAGGGTCAACGTAGGTCTCAGGGAGACTGCATGCTCCTCTTCCTTCCCCGTTGAACACTAGACAATAGTGGCTGACGACTGTGCCTGGATCTTCTCATCCAAGACAGTGACAGGGGAAGATGGGTTGTATCTTAGTGACTTTTCCTGTTGCTGTGATGAAAAGACTCTTGACAAAAGCAGTTTAATGGAGAAAGGGTTTATTTTGGCTCACAGTTCCAAGGTTCAGCCCATCCCATCCGGAGGAGTGGTCAGGTGGCCCCGCAGTCAGGAAGCGAAGAGTGGCAATCACTTGCGGTCGGCTTTCTCCTTTGTTTTATTTTTAATTTTTAAATTTATTTCTGTATGTGTGTGTTTGAGGGACATAGCATCCATGCAGAGGTCAGGCAACTTTCCAGCCATCTCACTAGTCCACTTTCTCTTTTTTTTTTTATTCATTCTAGGAATAGTTCACTCCAGGGAATGCGATGCCACTTACCATGGATGGGTTTTCTCACCTACTCAAAATGACCCCCACCAGGCAAGCCAAGAGACCTGTCTCCCCAGAGATTCTAGGTCTTACCACGTTGGCAATTAAGATCAACGTGGCAGGTGGCAGTGAGGCAGACAAGCTCATCAGATTGTTACCAGTGGACTTATGAGAGTAAAGCAAATTCAGCAGGGCTAGCAGCACAGATTCGCCCTGTGCTGAGCAGGTAGAGATACTTGCCACCAAGACTGATGACCTGAATTTGGTCCCCTGAACCCACATAGTGGAAGGAGAGAACCCTTACAAGTTGCCGTCCGACTTCCACATATACACAGTGGTGTGAGTGGATATCCACACACAGAGAAAATAAATAGATGTTTTTAAAACAATAACTCAAAATGCTTTTTAAAATGTGTGTGTGTGTATTTTTTTATTTTAATGTTTCTGCCTCTAACAGTAAGACAGCTCATGTTCTGTGTGCCTGGAATGCTACAGAAATGGATTGATTCCATTGATTGTCACCATTGTGGTAGGCCATCCAAATCATACCCATTTTACAGACATGAATGCAGAGACTGAGTGAGCTTAAGAAGCTCCTAAGTATGTGATAGGTCTCTGTACCAGAGTGCCACAGACTGTATGACACGTAGGCGTCTGACCTGTGCCTCACATTGGCCCAGGGTAGCTATGAGTACAACCCGACATGGAGCTGTAAACTCACTTAAAATACTATGATATGGGGTGTTTGTGTGTGTGTGTGTGTGTGTGTGTGTGTGATTTTTGTTGTTTGTTTTTGTGTTGCAACATTTTCTTTTTTGTTTTTTATATTAAAAAATTTTAATTAATTAATTAACTAATTAATTAATTTATTTATTTTGGTCTTTTTGAGACAGGGTCTCCCTGTAGCCCCAGCTGTCCTGGAACTCACTCTGTAGACCAGGCTGGCCTTGAACTCCCAGAGATCCACCTGCTTCTGCCTCCCAAGTGCTGGGATTAAAGGCATGCGCCACCACGCCCGGCTTATTTTTTTTTTGTATGTGTTAATATACTGCCTGCAGGTAGGTTTGTGCACGCTTGACAGGCAATGCAGCGGAGGTCAGAAGAGGGTGTCAGATTCCCCTGGAACTGGAGTCAAAGACGGTTCTCAGGCCAGGCATAGTTGGCACTCTTAACCACTAGGCCATCTCTTCAGCCCCAATGTTTTCTTTTCTAACTGGATTGTGGGGTTATCAAGTCACGAACTTTGAAGATGATGATGTGTGTCACAATGTGAAAGGGTTGGACAAGCCTAGTATTAGAACACCAGAAACTTACTATCTTGTGGTTCTGGAGCTTAGACGTCCAGGAGGAAGGGGTAGGAAGAAGCTTGTACTGAGAGGCCATTTTGCTCCCGAGTTCCCTGCAGGGTCATCTGAGGTCATCTGGACTGACTGAATTACAGCTGACTTCTCCATCTACCCCTGCCTCTTTCCCCTAGACGTAGCTCTTAAGAACATTGTTCCAGCTGGCGATGGTGACTCCTGCCTATGATCAGTTGAGGCACTGTACAGCACAGACTCACATACATGCAGGCATAACACTCATACATAAAATTAAAAATAAAAGAGCAGCTTTGCAAGTATGAGGACCTGAGTTTGGGTCTCCAGCACCCATAAAGCAGCCAGGCACTGCGGCAGATCTGTAACCCCAGCATTGGGGTAGGGGGAGCCATAGAAGAAGACACCGGATAAAACCTTTGGCTTCCTCAAGCCTGCTCTCGGGAGTGTACACCGCGCACACAGGCACACAAGTCATAACTGTCTTTGTGCCAGCCCATCTTTGGCACTTTCTCAATCTCTCAGATCATCCTATGACGAGGATTATCATCCCTAGTTCACAGCTGAAGAAGTGTAGGAGTCAGGGAGGCTGTCCAAGGTGAGCAGCTGGGTGACGGGCTCAGGAGTCATGCCCAGCTGTGTAACTCCAGGGCCAGAGCTCAGGGTTCCCACACTGGAAAATGATGCTTGTAGCCATGGGTGGGGTCCTCCAGACACACAGCTGGCTCTCCTGGAAGGACCAAGGACAAATTCCATTAGCCTTGCCTTAGAAACTTGCCCAGAACTTGGCCCCTTTACCCCAGGCAAGCCACCTCCACCTCCCACTTGACCTAATTTTAAGTCAAAGCCATGTCTGCAACTGCCCCTTCCCTTAGCACAGCACAGCACAGCACAGCACAGCACAGCACAGCACAGCACAGCACAGCACAGCAGTCAAACAGTTCTGTTCAGTTTGATGAGCTCTCTCCTGTTCTCTGAGCACTTCAATAACTCCAGTCACACCGAGAGAACAAGCCAAGCCCTTCAGAGGCCTCGAAGGCCCTCTGCTCTCCCTCACTGTGAGCACTAATGCTATTTCTTATTTCTCTCCCTCTCAGGGATCCCCCCCCCCTTTTTTTAAGACGGTATCTCCCCGTAGCTCCAGCTGGCCTGAATATGACTATGTAGCCTAGGCTGGCCTTGATCTCACAAAGATCTGCCTGCTTCTGCCTCCTGAGTGCTGGGATTAAAGACATTACCACCATAACTCACCTGACTGCTTGAACACAAAAGCACACTTCTGCCACAAGGCGCTACACTCAGTGCTGCCTGGAAAGCTCTTTCCCCAAACAACTTGGCGACTTATTCCCGCAGGGTCTTCAAGATGTCACATTTCAGTGGGGCCATCCCTGCTCACTTTCTCCCTGTCATCCTCCCCAAGCCCTCTCTGCCCCCCAATACCCTGTGTCATTATTTTGATTTTTAAAAAATTTTTATTGAATTTTTGTGCATTTCATAATTGGCACCCTCTCACAGATTCCCCACTGGAATTCATACAGTCATTTATGTTAAGGCCCATTTTGCCAAATTGGTGTCCCCAGACCTTCCTCAGTGCAAGTTCATCCACTGAGCTCTAGTCAGCCTATCCTGAGTCCCTTGATTTAAGAAGACCAGCTCTTCCTCACCCAACAGTAATCAGCTGCCAATTTATTATTATTATTATTATTATTATTATTATTATTATTTTGGTCTTTTTGAAACAGGGTTTTTCTTTAGTCACAACTGACCTGGAACTTGCTATGTACACCAGGCTGGCCTTGAACTCACAGAGATGTGCCTTCCTCTGCCTCCCAGAGTGCTAGAATTAAAGGTGTGGGCCACCATGCCCAGCTTATTTATCATTTTTATTTTATGTTATGAGTGTACGTAAGTGTACCTGTGTTATGTATTATTTTATTTTATATATATGCATGTATGTAAGTGCACCTGTGTTATGCAATGCCCACAGAGGTCAGAAGGGGCGTTAGATACCCTGAAATGGAGTTATGGATGGTTGTTAGCTGGTGTGGGTGCTGGGAACTGAACCCAAGTCCTCTGCAAGAGCAGCCAGTGCTCTAACCACTAAGCCATTTCTCAAGCCCCTATTTTGATTATCAGGTCATTGTCTGCTCCCTCTTTACACAGCAAGCGTCACAAGGACAAGTAGTATTCTGAATATTTAGACTTTATTTGCTGCTGTATTTACATGATGCACAGCATTGCTTGTCACATAGCAGGGATCTGGGGATGGAGTATCCAGGCCAGGCCTTGGGCAAGCTCAAATGAACATCCTCTGGCCTCTCAGTGCATCTTCTTTGCAGCTTCAGGACCAAGTGTTAACTGCTGTGTCTTTAGGAGGAGCAGCGCTGATGCAGTTTGGGGCATCAGAGGTTTATAGAACTGTGTTCTCTGTTGTTTTTATTTTGTCATTCCTGCCTTTTGGAGACATAGTCTCATACTGTATTCCACGCTAGCTTGGAACTCACTATGTAGTGCAGGCTGGTCTCTAATTTATAGCAGTGGCCAGAAAGGGTGTTGGATCCCCTGTAACTGGAGCTATGGATAGTTGTTAGTCACCATGTGGGTGTTGGGTTTTGAACCCTGTCTTTGGAAAGAACAGCCAGTGTTCTTAACCACTGAGCAATCTCTCCACCCATGATTCCTTTACCTAATACAGGTTCTTGTTGGATATAGAACAAAGTGGGAGAGGAAGCAGGAGAGGTCCAGGGACTGCACAGTGTAGACAAAGCTGGAGCAGCTCGATGCTCCAGCACGCTGGGTGGAGACAGGACTCACCCATTGCCCTCCCAACCAGATGGGGCATTCCAAGGCTCAGACCCACCCATCAGGCCAGGTGACCCTTAGAGAAAAGATGGCCAGAAGGGAACTCCTTGGATGAAGGTGGGGTTGTGGAAAGGGAACACTCCCAAATTCTGGAGAGGGTGAAGTCATCCCAGCTGAAGTCAATCAAAACGCCCCAGAGGGCAGGCAGAAAAGGGTTTTACTGGGCCAGAAGCTGTGGAGTCTAGTAGAAGTTGCCAAGAACGAGGGGGATCCAGGTGGAGGCCATGAGCCCCGGGAGGCCCTATCCTCGAAGGAAAAAAAAAGACTAGAAGTGCTGGGCCCATCTAGGAGGAGGCAAGAGGGCCTGGTCTGAATTGTCTGGTGGCAGTGACTTAAGGCCTGCACCGAGGTGACCTGGGGCTGTCTGCCTCTCAGGGCTCCTAATCCCGGAATCCTGGGGGGGGGGGCAGGCCTGATGGAGCCCACCTGTGATGTCAGCACTTGGAGACTAAACTAGGGACTTTTGAGTTGGAGGTCAGATCCAATCCAAATAGATAAGTATACAGTATTTGTTTAATCTGAGATGCTGCTGTGTGTCTCCCCCCCCCCCCTTCCTTCTAAGTTAGGACAGTAGCAGACATGTGAACCAGGAATCTGCACTTCTTTCCCAAGAGCTTTGGCGCTGAGCTGTGTGGGTTCAGTTCAGGGTTATTTGGGGCGGATGTTTGGACGCCACAGTGTGGTACCTTGGAGTCACAGTGGCTGCCCAGCCTTCTCTGGTGTCATTGGGATGGTATGTTGGAGCTGAAGGGAGACACTGCGAGGCGAGGACATAGACGGCTCTGCTCGGTGTTACTGGGACAGAATCAGAGAGGGGAGGAGTCAGAACAGCAGTGGTCCCAGCATGGGCGTTGCCTCCATTCCTCTACCTTGGTCAGACCCTCCCCACCCCAGAACCACGTCCTGTCCCCACTTGCCCGCAGCCGCAGAGACAGCTCTGGGGAACGCTGGGACACTCGTCCTTTCCCATCACTGGAAACGCTGGCCGCCCAGAGTCACTGACGTCAGCTGGCAGCAGCTCCAGAGGTTTTCTAGAAGGCCCTTCCTTGCACCCGCCACCTCCCTCCCGGGAGGCTGCCCCGGGCTGCTGGCCAAGCGCGGCTGCTGCGTGGCTGCCTGGCCTGGAGCTTTTCTGTGTGCCCACCCACACTGCCGGGTGGCAGGGCTGGCCGGCTGCACATCCCTTGCTGGCCTCTGCCCGTCCAAGAACCCACCCTCCCACGTTCTTCCTTGAGCCTCCTTCTGCAGTGGGGGAAGGAAAAGGAAATGTGTCCTGCCTCCCCACCCCCACCCCAGTCTCTGTTCCGTCCTCCCAGACCTCACTGTTCCAGCAGCTCTAAGAGACACTTGAGCCTTGTTTCTAAGTAATTCAGAGGACAGAACCCAGGCCAACGTATCACAGAACTTTAGAACAGATCCAGGGGTCTCCCAACCCAGTTTAATTAATTAATTAACTAATTAATTAATTAATTTTTTTATTTATTAGCGTATATCCCTATAGCCTCAGCTGGCCTGGAAGTCTCTGTGTAGATCCGGCTGGTCTCAATCCCTGGCTTTGCCTCCTGAGTGCTGGGATTACCGACTCAGTCTTGAGATGTCTGGGGCCAGTAATTGCCCTTGGTGCTCCAAAAGCACCCTAGCCTGACAAGAACTGCAGGGGGATGGGCACTGTTTTTTGGCACTGTTTAACAGATGTGACTATCTCTGTGTATGCTCTTCCTTTTCCCCCTCCCAGTGCCTTCCTCCATGCTAGGCAAGCCCTGCCACTGAGATGCACCCATGGGAAATAAACAGTATGCCTGAAGTCACACATCTCCTAGAAGTTGCAGGCTTCTAGGTCCAGAGCCTGTGCTTGTGACCTCAAAACTGAGTTCCTGGCACCATGCGACACTTCTGAAAAGCACATTCTATGGGTTGTTCATTCCTCAGGGTCTATCAGCAATGAAAATGACCCGTGGCCAAGAATGCTCAGGAAATAACAGTCTGTCCTCCATATTCATAGGGTCACCATTGGAGTATTCAGCTTCACATAGAAAATACTTGGACAGGCTCGGAGTGATGACCCACATCTTAAGTCTAACACTCAGGAGGCAGAGGGAGGCAGATGTCAGCTCTCTGAGTTCTAGACTAGCTTCCTGTACGTAGCAAGTTCCAGGACAGTCAGGACCACATGGTGAGACTCTGTCTCAAAAAAAGAAAATATTTGGAAAAAAACCCTTCATTTGTGCTAAACAAATACAGACATGTTCTTATCATGGTCCCTACACACTACGGTATGTCAAGTACCTACACGGCATTCACGTTAGATTGTTATAGGTAATCTTAGATGCTTTAAAATGTATGAGGATATTCCCGCAAATGCATAATTTTATATGAGGGACCTGAGCATCCTCAGATTTTAGTATCTTCAGGGTCCCTGGAATGAGGTTCAATAGAAAGCACCTCAATTTCTATTGAACCTCCCCTCTTGGAGAGTCTTAAAGTATATCAACAGATTAAAGACTGAAAAGTTCTTGATGCATAAATCTGTTTATCTTTCTTTAACCCAGTGTTTCCAAAAATTTGTTTCACCTGAGACCAGTGCCCAAACTCCATGTGTCCTGTGACTATCCCAGGGAATGTGCTTTGGTAAATATCACTCAAGATCACAGCTGTAGACTGCTTGCACTAGCATGGTGACCAGTTCCCCGTCCTTGCACATCTCCCTGTTCATTTCCGGGAAGGGTTCCTTAGCCAGGGAAGACCCCCCAGATCCTGCAGAAAACCCAGTCCTGATGTCATCTCTGGATCCTCTTGACTGTACTGGTCACCTGGGAAGAAAATGCCACATGAACATCCCCTCCACACCCCAGGACCTTCCTAGGATGAAGGGAACTTTTGAGAGGAATATTAGAGGGATTTACAGCCGGGTGTGGTGGTGCACGCCTTTAATCCCAGCATTTGGGAGGCAGAGGCAGGCAGATCTCTGTGAGTTCAAGGCCAGTCTGGTCTACATAGTGAGTTCCAGGACAGCGTAGCTACAGAGAGACCCTGTCTCAAAAAGCCCCCCCCCCAAAAGAGAGATTTACAAGCTCTCTGGCCACTATGCAGCCTCTCAGGAGCACTGCACAGCCTTGAGACTCCCCCCCTACCTGGACCTGGGCCCACCTCACTTCTCCTCACCAGCTCCCTCGGCTGCTGTGTGCATCTATCACTCCTTTCTTTCTTCCTTCAGCAGATCTGCTGGAACTCCATGCTATGTTGCCCCTCTGCCCTGGCTCCAGTTTGGGGATATTAACCACAGCACAGAGCCAAGCCAGCTCTAGAGACTCAGGTCTCACTGCTGTGGAGTAGGGCTCAGCCATCCTGTATTCTCCATGGCTGAGAACCACTCTTCCCATAAGCACCCATTTTCCTGGCTCCCATCCTCCACGGCAGCCATTTGGCACATTAGCTCTAGTGCAGGCTCCGTCATGAACTCTTCCCCTACCCTGCCTCTTAGGCCATGTGGTCAACACCCAGCACTACTGTGAACTGAGTCTCTGGCGCCCACAGCCCGACTGGGACATACACTGCTCTCCAATTGCTTGCTTTTCTTGGACTTTATCATTCTCCCAGAGCCTCCTAGCTTAGCACCTAGTCTCCTACTTAGGGGAAAAAGATAAATCAAGGTCGTGAAGATCACGTGATCTGCATCGCATTTTTGCTCCCTGCTAACCACCCCTTTCCTTCTTTCCCTCACCTCTCTTTCCCATTAATTTAGAAGCAGGCCAAAATCCAGGTAAAAGCTCCCCATCCCATGGAGTCAGCTGCCAGGGTTCAAATCCCACTTCTTCCACTTACTGATTGGATGAGCGTGAGGAGATTTCTTCATCTCTCAGTGCCTGACTTTCCTGGAATCAGTCATAAAATAGTTATATGTCCATTCTGAGTGATGAACAATATGTGAGACGGTGGTCTCACACGGTTTTAGCACCTAATGACACTGTGATCATCTTAGTTTGTGGAAGCATACTCTGCAATGTCTACACAATGACAGAATTACCAAACAATCCACTTCTCAGGACACATCTGTCTTAGTTTGCTTCAGTTGCTATGACTAAACAATTTGACCCATACCAACTGTGACCCATCTCCTGGGTTACAGTTCATCACTGAGGAAGCCCAAGGTAGGAACTCAGGGCAGGAACCTGGAGGTAGGAGCTGAAGCACAAGCTGTGGAAGAGCGCTGCTTACCGGCTTGCTCCCCTGGCCTATGCTCATGCTGCTTTCTTATATAATACACAACCACCTGCCCGGGGTGGCACTGCCTGGGGTGGGCTGGGGCCTTCCACATCACTCAACAATGAAGATGATGCCCCACAGACGTGGCCACAGGCCAGTCCAGTGGAGGTAGTTCCCCAATTGAGCTCCCTCAACCCAGGAGTCTCAAGCTGACACTAAAGCTATGCAGCACATCTCTGTCTTTAAGCTAGCCGCAACTGCTTTTACCTTTCCCACATGGAGTTGATGGAAGGAGTGAGATAAGCCACACTGTGAGTGTGACACAGGCCTGGCACATGGCAAATGCTAATGAAGGCTCATTCTTGTCATTGTCTTCTCTGGATCCTTCACATCTTTGCTTATCACTATGAAACTTCTCACTTCTGGCTTATTTCTCAGCCTGCAAAGACATACCAAGCCCTCCTTCCTTAGGCGCCTCTTCTTGATTGGGCTTCTGATTTCTCTTATCCTGTCTCATCCAAACTTTTCAAAAGCATTTATTATCAACTAGCTCCTTTCCTTGGCTTTCTTTTGCTTCTCTGGCTACTGTGAGCTAAACTCTGGTCCTACCACAGTTCTGACATTTGTCAGGGTCACCCAGGTCCTTGACAAGATCAAGACATGAAAGTGGTCTGGCATGGAGACGCATGCCTATAATCGGAGCTATGTAGGAGGCTGAGGCAGGAGACTGAAAGGTCAAGGCTAGACTGGGCTACTTAGCAAGACCCTGATTCAAAAGAAAATAAGAAGGTGCTGTGGTACATGTAGCTCACTAGTAGTAGAACATTTGCCTAGCATGAATGAGACCCTGGACTCAATCCCCAGTATTGCCCTCACCCCAAAACATAAATCAAAGGAAGTGGACACTCACTTATTAGCCTTGACTTTCTGCCGACTGCAATTGACTCTGGTGGGCATTACCCCCTTTCTGTCATGGTGTGTGGCGTGGCCACCACATTGCCTCCTTGTCCTTTGCCTGTTTGTCCTGTGCTGGGCCCATGAATGTTTCTGGTACCTTGAGTGTCCTCAGCTCCAGGGTCTGCTCTGTCCTCACACCCCTTTCAAGTGATCGTTGCAGTTCCATGGCATCTGTTGTTTTCAGCTGCTATATTTGGGGATAGATTGTCATATATTCCAGTGTTATGGACTAATCCCTCTCCAAATTTGCATGTAGAATCCTTAACTCTCTATGTAACCATATTTGAAGACATGACCTCTAAGGAGGTAATGAAGATACAATAAAGGAAGGGGCTATGATCCAATGAGACTAGTGTCCTTATAAAAGGAAGAAAGGACAACATCTCTCTTTTCTTCTCTTCCTTTCCCCATCCCCCAGGAAAAGGGGGCCTTGTAAAGAAAGATACAGTGAGGAGATGGCTGTCTACGAAGCAAGATGAGAGGTCTCCCCAGAAACCACCCCTAATTGCATGTTGGATATCTTGGTTCTAGAGCTGTGATATAACAGAATTCTGTTTTTTTTTTTTTTATTATTTTTATGTGTATGAGTGTACTGTCTGCATGTATGTTGGTGCGCCTGTGCCATGCAGTGCTGCGGAAGTCAGAAGAGGGAGTCAGATTCCCCTGGACCTGGAGTTAAAGAGGGTTCTTAGTCACCATATGGGTGCTGGGAATCGAACCCGGGTCCTCTGCAAGAGCAGTAGGTGCTCTTAACCGCTGAGCCATCTCTCCAGCCCAGAATTCTGTGATTTAAGCTACTCAGCATGTGGTGTTTTGCTATAGTAATCTGAGGCAGGAAAGCATAGAGAATAGTTTAGTAACCCAAGACTCCACTTGATTTGGTCTGTGCACATATCACTTTTCCAATAATTCATTTAGCAGTCTAGAACCTTCACCTGTATCCACTATGCACATACAGCCTCTCTCTGAACATCCAGCAACCTGTTAGCAACCTAGAACCTTACCTGCATCAAGGTGCTCACACACCCTGCCCCAAACAACAAGTTTCTTCCCCCTAACAACCATCAAAAATGTTCTTCTTATGGATAGTTTCTATCCAAAAACATTCAGAGCATATCTGGGTAAGATAATGGGGACTCAATCCACATTAGACTGGCTTTGGTTTTGGGTGAGCAATAAGACAAACTATGTCTTCTGAGAGAACACTTAGGAAGAATCACCTGTTTGCTATCTTATGCCTATGCAAAATTGGTCATGTATATGATTAAAATAAGGTACATCATGGGAAAGGATATAAGCAGTAAGAAAAGAAAGGCTTACACCAACCAAGCCTGTGAATCAGAACAGAACCACACATGCTATGATCCTTAGCAACCAAACTCCTTTTCTTCAACCTCATAAAAGGCAGCCTCAAACAATAATCAGGGCACTTGAGTACTCTCATTCACATGGTCTGCTGTCAGTCTTCAGAGTATATTCCTTTCTAATCTGTGCTATCACTTTGCTTAAGAATAAAGTTTTGGGGCTGGAGGGATGGCCTAGCGGTTAAGAGCGACGACCGCTCTTGCAGAGGACCCGGGTTCGATCCCCAGCACCCACATGGCGGCTGAGAACCGTCTGTGACTCCGGTTCCAGGAGAACTCCAGTTCCAGGGGAATCCGAGACCGTCTTCTGACCTCCGCGGCATCGCACGACACGGGTGCGCAGACCTGCATGCAGACCACTTATACTTATACACATAAAAAAAATAAATAATAAAAAAAAAAAAAAAGAATAAAGTTTTGTAGGGCATGGTGACGCAACCTTTAATCCTAGCACTGGGGGAGGCAGAGGCAGAGGCAGGTGGATCTTTGTGAGTTCAAGGCCAGCCTGTCTACAATGTGTTCCAGGCCAGCTGGGGCTACAGGGAGACCCTTGTCTCAAAAAGACAAAAAAAAAAAAAAAAAAAAAAAAAACTAGTAAAGTTTTTGGGGCTGGAGAGATGGCTCAGTGACTGCTCTTGCAGGACCCAGGTTCGATTCCCAGCACCCACATGGTGGCTAAGAACCATCCTTAACTCCAGTTCCAGGGGAATCCAATGCCCTCTTCTGACCTCCACAGCATTGTACGACACGGGTGCACCAACCTACATGCAGACAGTACACTCATAAATATAAAAAAAATTAAATTAAATTAAAAAAGAATAAAGTTTTCTTGCTACTTTATTATTTCTGTGTACCTTTTAATTTAAATTCCTTGAATAGGATGTCAGAAACCTGGACACACCCAACCCAGACCCCAGCCATTAGTAACAGTCTGAGCTGGCTAATAATTCCTACACACATCTAGCTTCTGCTGCATAGCATACCACCCCAAAGCTTAGTGGTTGAAGATCACAGCCATTTACTAGCTCCCTTTTGTGTAGGTCAGCTCTTTAAGCTGGATTTGGCTCATTGGTTTTCTTGATCTTGGCCTGGCTGTCTTGCATGTCTATGATCAGCTCTGAGGCTGGTTGAGCCCAGTGTGGTCCCAGCTGGGATGAATCACCTTGGCTCTGGAGAGTCTCTTGGCCTCTTGCAGGAGGTTAGGTTTGTTTCATGGCAGTGGAGCAAGGTGCCAAGAAAACAAGAAGGGCAGAAAAGAGAAGCCTCAAACCAGAGGCAGAGTTCTGGGTCTTTCTACTCACATCTGGTCCTGTAGCAGTTGACTTCTTAATACTAAGACATCTCGGTTGAGGAAGTAAGAATATGGAATGCTAATTGAGTGACTAAACTGCAAAAGTACCTGGCATCCTTCAGATATGGTTGACAGGACTTGAAGGATGCAGATGAGGAAGAATGAGTGAACTCTGCCTCCTCTGGGGTGTCTGCTCTGGTGGCCTGGGTGTGAGGGCAAACAGTTAATGAGCTCCTGTCTGACATATACTGTTCAAAGCACTTTGCACACATAAAGTGCTTCAAAAGATATGTCTGGATCCCAGCTGTCTGAATTTGAACCTTAACCCTACCACTGGCCCAGGGAAAGTGGCACCTCTCAGGGCTCATGGGTACAAAGTGTCCTAGTAGCACCTACCCCTGTGGACTGCTGTGAGGATTAAATTAATAATACACTGGGCTTCACGGCCATAGCTGGTTCTTACAGTGCTCTGCTGTAAATGCCTGCTATTGTCCCGCATAATCCTACCCACAAGGTAAGATTGTATCTGCATTTGACAGAAGCTAAGGCTTGGCATGTTCAATAACCATTCTATACATGACTTATCTCCACACTAGCCATTGAATGCAGCAGCCACATCTCCAGAATCACTTCCTCCACCTTCCCCACCCACCCATCCTCTCTAGCAGGGAGTATGGTTGAGGCTGAAGAGGATGAGTTTGGTTTTGTTTAAAATATTCTTAGATTTGTTTATTTTTTATCTTAGATGTATGAATGCTTTACCTTCATGCATGTATGAACCTGGTGCCTGTGGAGACCAGAAGAGGCCATCAGATTACCTGGAACTGGAGTTATAGATGGTTGTAAGCTGCCATGTGGATGCTGGGAACCAAACAGTCCTCTGCAAGAGCAGTCAGTACTCTTAACTATTGAGCCATCTCTCCAGTTCCAAGTTTGGTTTTAGATGTAGATGAGTTACCTTCAGGACAGCCAGGCAGAGACTTCTGGTCTGCCATTAGATTTGTACATGAAGTACAGAAATCAAAACACTGTAATCACAGAGCAGGTAGAAGCCATAGATGGATAAGATCACTCAGGGAGGGGAGGAACATGAGAGCAGCCGGCCCAGGGTAAATGAAAGGAGTGGATGGAGGAAGAGAACCCCATGAAAAAGTCAGGTGGGTGGCCAGAGAAGGGAAGGGGGAGGGGGTCACACATCTGAGTTCGCGTGGGGGGGGTCTTGGTTTACAAGGGTGAGCCTGGCATAATTATTAATGCGTCCCCTTTCACTTTAAACAGTGACCCAGTTGGGATGATAAATTACATAGTCCCCTACTTAGAGGGTCAAGGAAGAGGAAGAAATCTAGGCAAAAATGCCAGAAAGACAAGCAGGATAAGAACAGAAACTAGTCCACTGGAAGTGGATGGGCGTACTGAGGAGTTTGAAGGGAGAAGTCTCTCAGGGTAAGGTGGAAAACACAATCAGGCGTGTCCAACCTTTTGGTGTTGTAACACCAAGCTGTTGTCTACAAAGTTCATGCTCAAGAGCCACACAATCAAGTTACAAAAGTTCTTTTCTTTATAATACTTTAAGTAAGTTTGTGATCTTCTGTTGGGCTGCACACATAGCTAATCTAGGGGTGGAATGTAGCCACAGGTTGGACACACCTCACTGGATTGAGCTGAGGTCTGAACAAAAGATAACAGAGATGACAAATGTGACCAAGTCTTTGCAGAAGTCTGGCTGGGAGTTAAAGGACAGGTGGGCAGCCACAGGGAATAGGGCGGGAGGAAATGCCTTCCTAACCCTATTCAGTGTGGAAGGGATTTGGAGCATGGCCAGACTTGACAAGGAGAAATCCTCTGGATAGAGAAGCTGATAGCGATGGGGGCTGCTGCAGTGGACTGAGGTCTTTACAGAGCCTGTACTGTGTCTAGTCAACAGGGCTGTTCCCTCCTTGGTCTACAGTACACGGTTTATGCAGGCTTGTTAGGAGGTACACAACCTCTGAAACTGCAGAGGCTTCCCCGCTGCTGCTGTGAGGAAGTTCCGCTTCCTGGTGTTCAAGTCAACATTGAGATCTGTCCTTTCTTGACTCCCAAGGCTGATCAGTATCTCCTGAAGCAGCCAGCAAGACTCCCCTTCTTTATTTCCAAAGATGTTCATGGCATGCTACAACTTCCAAATTTGCAAATGACATTCAAAAGGAACAAGCTTCCAAATACTTCTTCAGAGAGGTTCCTTAATCCCCTCAGTGTGGTGCCCGGGAGGCTCCGCCTGGGGATGCCATCTGGAAGATTTCCAGAAAAGTCACAGGCTCACAGACAGGACCTCCTCTCCAGGCCATTCTTGGCACCAGACCCCATAGCCTCTGGGTACTGAGTCTTGGCTTCAAGATTTGTGTTTAGGAGGCTCCTTTCACTTCTGGTGTGGTGTGGTCTGAGATGTCCCCCACAGGCTTACGTTTTGACCGGTTGTTCCTCAGCTGGTGGCTTTATTTTTGGAAGATCTGGAACTTCTAGGAGGTGGGGCCTTTCTGGTGGAAGTAGGTCACGGGGGTGGGGAGGAGCCTTTGCAGGATAAAGGTTCCCCTCGGCTCTGCAGCCTTCTGCTTCCTGGTCCGTGTTGTCTGACCAGGCTCCACTCTATGATCTGAACGGCTCTGCATGGTTCCCCTCACAATAATGGACTGAACCCTTTGAAACTCTGAAAATAAATCTTCTCTCCTTTCAGTTGTTCCTGACCAAAATAACTCATACACACGCAGACAATAACTCATACACACGCAGACCCGTGGGGACATTATCTGATAAGAGTTCTCTTCTTTTTTTTTTTTTTTATTTCTGTATGTGTATGAATGTACTGTCTGCATGCAGGTCTGTGCACCCGTGTTGTGCAATGCCGCGGAGGTCAGAAGAGGGTGTCGGATTCCCCTGGAACTGGAGTTCTCCTGGAATTAGAGTTTCAGACGGTTCTCGGCTGCCATGTGGGTGCTGGGGATCGAACCCGGGTCCTCTGCAAGAGCGGTCGGCGCTCTTAACCGCTAGGCCATCTCTCTTAAACCGTCCCTGAGTGTACACCCATGAGGTAGGACAAGGCTTTTATTCATTTATTCAACCAAGGTTCGTGAACTGCTTTGGCGTTCTCTGTACAATGCTAGTTAGTGGGAATACCAAGGTCTGAGGCTTTTGCACTCAAGGGTCTTTGAAAGGCAAAAGCTGTTGGAAAACAAAGTTCCCAACTAGATAATTCTGAGGAGTTTGCAGAATGTAAGAGATTCAGATTAATTTCCATTGGATTTGGGATGGAGATGGTGAAGGCTTTCCTGCTATTGAGCAACAGCTTCTTTCCACAGAAATGGTGGCCCACGTAAAGAACCTGGTCGGGACGGCAAATCTTTTCTTTTTTTTTAGTAGCATCTTGTTGAATGGAATCAGAGACAGAGGCTGATGGCCACTTAGAAACCCCATGGCGGGCGGGCCTGGTGGCACATGCCTTTAATCCCAGCACTTGGGAGGCAGAGGCAGACAAATCTCTGTGAGTTCGAGGCCAGCCTGGTCTACAAAGCTCCAGGCCAGCTGGGACTAAAGGGAGACCCTGTCTAAAAAAAAAAGAAAGAAACCCGATGGGGTCAAGGGACAGCTTGGACATTCTGCTTCACATTATGGAGGATGAGCCAAGAAGAAATAGGAGAATAGAAGAAGAAGAAATGCTGAAGAATTGATGGGGAAAGGGAAATAGAGGAAATGGTGCAAGCATATTAATCCTAGACAAAGATGGAGCACAGTCTGTGATGAGCACATAGCTGATAAAATGAGAGTGAATTTCCGGATCTCACTGATGCATGGGTGCTGTGGCCCCAAGGCCCGGAGGAGTCCCTGGAATGAAGTGCAGCCGCGCTCTCCTCCCTGGGCCAGGCCTGGCCCCTTGCTCTATTCTTCTACCCCAATCGTCCACGTTTCAGCTACTCTTTCCTAGGACTCATTGCCCTGGCCTCTCTCCGACCCGTGCCCCCACTGCCCAGTGGACACCTCTGTTGGTGTTCTCAGCCACCTCAGTGACAAGATTTCCTTCACTTCTAAAATGGTCTTCTACCCCCTACTGTGTACCAGGAACTGCCATGCCAGACCGAGAGAGACAAATGGTAGCAGGTAGACATGGTTCCTGCCTTACTGTGGAGTGAGCTGAGGAGAGCAACTTCAACTTTATCATGAGAAAGTGTGAGGATGTGTGACACCCCCAAGCACTGGGTAATGGAGTCATCGAGGCCCAGCAATGCAGGCCACCAGAGTCCTGGGTCATCTCACACCAGCCTTCCTCCTGCCTACCTACCTGCCCGCGTGCCCCTCCCTTCCTCTCTGGCCTCTTGATTGCCCTATCATCTAGGGTATAAAAAGCACCATGGTAGTTTCAAGATTGAAAACTATGGGGCTGGAGAGATGGTTCAGCAGTTAAGAGCACTGACTGCTATTGTAGGGGACCAGGGTTCCATTCCCAGCACCCACATGGCAGTTAACAACATTCCAGAACTCCAGTTCCAGGAAATCTGATGCCCTTTTCTGATCTCCGTCAGCCTTACATGACACAGGTGCACTTGCATACATGCAGGCAATACAGCCATACACAAATAATAAAAACAGGGGCTGGAGGGATGGCTCAGCAGTTAAGAGCACTGGCTGCTCCTGCAGAGGACCCAGGTTCAATTTCCAGCATCCACATGGTGGCTAACAACCCTTGATGACTCCAGTTTCAGGGGATCCAATGCCTTCTTCTGATCTCCAAGGCTTTGCATCACATGGGTGCAGGCAATACACTCATACACATAAAATAAAAATAATAAATAAAATATTTAAAAAATAAAAATAATAAAATATAATCCCAGAACCTGAGAAGCAGAGGCAGAAGACTGCCACAGATCTGGGGGCAGCCAGTCTATATAGCAGGTTCCAGGCTGGCCAGTGCTATGTAGCAAGATCCTGTTTCAAAAACAAAAAAACAAACAAGGGCTGGCAAGATGGCTCAGCCTGCCACCAACCAGATGATCTGAGGTCAAACCCTAGCCCCACATTATGGGAGGAGAGAGGTGACTCTAGCTCGCTGTCCTCTGACCTCCACACCTGCACCAAGGCATACATGCATATATACACATATATACACATATATACACATATGCACACACTGTTCTAGTTAGCTTCTGCTTCTGTAGTAAACACCATGACCCAAAGCCACTTGGGAGGTGTCTGACTTACAGGTTAGAGTTCATCATCGAGGGAAGTCAAGGCAGGAACTCAAGGTAGGAGCTTGAGGCAGAAGCCATGGAGAAATGACACTGCTTACTGGCTTGGTCCCAGGCTCACATTCTACTGCCTTTCTTTTTTTTTTTTTTAATTTATTTCTGTATGTGTATGAATATACTGTCTGCATTCAGGTGTGTGCACCTGTGTCGTGCAATGTCACGGAGGTCAGAAGAAGGTGTCGGATTCCCCTGGAACTGGAGTTCTCCTGGAATTGGAGTTTCAGACGGTTCTGGGCCGCCATGTGGGTGCTGGGGATCAAACCTGGGTCCTCTGTAAGAGCAGTCAGTGCTCTTAACCGCTAGGCCATCTCTCCAGCCCCTCTACTGCCTTTCTTATACATCCCAGGGCTACCTGCCTAGGGATGGCACCATCCACACTGGGATGGGCCCTCCTCCATCAATCAGCAGCCAAGAAAATGACCACAGACCAATCTGATGAAGGAAATTCCCTAATTGAGGCTCCATCTTCCCAGGTGTGTCAAATTCACAAGCAAGATTAGCCANAAAGAAAGAAAGAAAGAAAGAAGAAGAAAGAAAGAAGAGAAAAGAAGAAAGAAAGAAAGAAAGAAAGAAAGAAAAAGAGAGAAGAGAAAGAAAAGAAGAAAGAAAGAGAAGAAAGAAAGAAGAAAGAAAGAAAGAAAGAAAAGAAAGAGAACCAAAGGAAAGAGAACCAGTTAGAAAGACAGGTGACATGAGAAAGAAGAAAAGAGAAAGAAAGAAAGAAGAAAGAAAGAAAGAAAGAAGAAAGAAAGAAAGAAAGAAAGAAAGAAGAAAAAGAAGAGAAGAAAGAAAGAAAGAGAACCCAGCTTACAGTAAGGGACAACTGGGTTTGGTGATAGCAGTGTTTAAACTGCTGGCCTAGAGGACACGGCTGAGGTCTTCTTGAGTGAAGCTTGATCACTCGGCTGGCTTCCAAAGGAAGGTGCTAAGGGGAGTAAGGAGTAGATAATTCTATGTGAGGATCACCAGAGAGGGAGCAGTTGAGAAGAATCTCAAAGAACTAACAAAAAGGGCTTGGTTTAGTTTGAGGCAGTCCACATAGCCCAAGCTGTCCTCAACCTCACTGTGTAGTTCAGGCTGGCCTTGAACTACGATCCATCTGCCTCAGCTTCTCAGAGTGCTGAGAGTGCAGGCCTACACTATACCTGGCTTTATGACTCTTCTAGGCCGGTGAGAAGAGAAAGACAGTCCAGGCAGACAGTCCAGCCACATTTCCGTGGGAGGTGAGGCGGGCGCAGCAGCTTCAGCTGTGGGAGGGGCCCAGTGGCAACCCGAGGAGCCGGGCAGCAGTGAGGACCGTGGACGGGCCAGCTAGAAAGGGAGCCTCCAGAAAGGGGTTTTGGGTTTTTTTTTGTCTTTTTGAGACAGGGTCTCCCTATAGCCCCAGCTGTCCCGGAACTTACTTTGTAAACCAGGCTGGCCTTGAACTCACAGAGATCCACCTGCCTCTGCCTCCTGAGTGCTGGGATTAAAGGTACTCGCCACCATGCCGGGCTGTATTTTCTTTTTAGGGTAACAAATATAGAAACTAGTTCCATCATAGTATTTATATTTTAGTAAGTCACTCACTGTTTGTCCAGAGATGCATGTGTGTGTATCTACTTTTCTGCTCATACACTGGAAGTCTTTGACTAAATTCTTCCTTCTGTCATTAACTAATTTTTCGTTATTTCTTTTTGTTTTCCCTTTTTTTTTTTTTTTCTGGTCTTTTTGAGATAAGGTCTCCTGTCGCCCAATGGCCTGGACTCGCTTGTTGACCAGGCTGGCCTTGAACTGCAGGATTCCACCAACCTCTGCCACCATAATTTTTATTAATTTATTCATTTCATATATATCTATATATATATTATATATATATATAGAGAGAGAGAGAGAGGGAGAGAGAGAGAGAAGAGATGGCTAATTCTGCTTGTATTTGACACACCTGGGAAGATGGAGCCTCAATTAGGGAATTTCCTTCATCAGATTGGTCTGTGGTCTTTTCTTGGCTGCTGATTGATGGAGGAGGGCCCATCCAGTTGGAGTGTGCCATCCCTAGGCAGGTGCCCTGGGATGTATAAGAAAGTGCAGTGAGGGGGCTGGAGGGATGGCCTAGCGGTTAAGAGCATGACTGCTCTTACACGAGGACCACGGTTTGATCCCCAGCACCCACATGGCGGCCCAGAACCGTCTGAAACTCCAATTCCAGGAGAACTCCAGTTCAGGGGAATCCGACACACTTCTTCTGACCTCTGTGACATTGCACGACACAGGTGCACACCCTGAATGCAGACAGTATATTCTCTACACATACAAGAAATAAATTAAAAAAAAAAAAAGAGAAGGCAGTAGAATGTGAGCCTGGGACCAAGCCAGTAAGCAGTGTCATTTCTCCATGGCTTCTGCCTCAAGCTCCTACCCTTGAGTTCCTGCCTTGACTTCCCTCCATGAGGAACTCCAACCTGTAAGTCAGACACCTCCCAAGTGGCTTTGGTCATGGTGTTTACTTACAGCAACAGAAGCTAACTAGAACAGTGTGTGCGATGTGTTATATGTGGGTAATATGTGTATAATATGCATGTAGGCCTTGGTGCAGGGTGGAGGTCAGAGGACAGCGAGCTAGAGTCACCTCTCTCCTCCCATAATGTGGGGCTAGGGTTTGACCTCAGATCATCTGGTTGGTGGCAGGCTGAGCCATCTTGCCAGCCCTGTTTGTTTTTTGTTTTTGAAAACAGGATCTTGCTACATAGCACTGGCAGCCTGGAACCTGCTATATAGGACTGGCTGCCCCAGATCTGTGGCAGTCTTCTGCTCTGCTTCTCAGGTTCTGGGATTTATATTTTATTATTTTATTTTTTAAATATTTTATTTATTATTTTATTTTTGTTGTATGGTGTATTGCCTGCACCCATGTGATGCAAAGCCTTGGAGATCAGACGAAGGATTGGATCCCCTGAAACTGGAGTCATCAAGGGTTGTTAGCACCATGTGGCATCTGGAAATTGAACCTGGGTCTTGCAGGACAGCCAGTGCTCTTAACTGCTGAGCCATCCCTCCAGCCCCTGTTTTATTATTTGTGTATGGCTGTATTGCCTGCCTGTAGCAAGTGCACCTGTGTCATGTAAGGCTGACGGAGATCAGAAAAGGCATCAGTTTCCTGAAAACTGGAGTTATGAATGTTGTTAACTGCCATGTGGGTGCTGGGAATGGAACCCTGGTCCCTACAATGAGCAGTCAGTCGCTCTTAATGCTGAACCATCTCTCCAGCCCCATCAGTTTTCAATCTTGAAACTACCATGGTGCTTTTTATACCCTAGATGATAGGGCAATCAAGAGGCCAGAGAGGAAGGGAGGGGCACGTGGGCAGGTAGGTAGGCAGGAGGAAGGCTGGTGTGAGATGACCCAGGACTCTGGTGGCCTGCATTGCTGGGCCTCGATGACTCCATTACCCAGTGCTTGGGGGTGTCACACATCCTCACACTTTCTCATGATAAAGTTGGAGTTGCTCTCCTCAGCTCACTCCACAGTAAGGCAGGAACCATGTCTACCTGCTACCATTTGTCTCTCTCGGTCTGGCATGGCAGTTCCTGGTACACAGTAGGGGGTAGAAGACCATTTTAGAAGTGAAGGAAATCTTGTCACTGAGGTGGCTGAGAACACCAACAGAGGTGTCCACTGGGCAGTGGGGGCACGGGTCGGAGAGAGGCCAGGGCAATGAGTCCTAGGAAAGAGTAGCTGAAACCTGGACGATTGGGGTAGAAGAATAGAGCAAGGGGCCAGGCCTGGCCCAGGGAGGAGAGCGCGGCTGCACTTCATTCCAGGGACTCCCCGGGCCTTGGGGCCACGAGCACCCATGCATCAGTGAGATCCGGAAATTCACTCTCATTTTATCAGCTATGTGCTCATCACAGACTGTGCTCCATCTTTGTCTAGGATTAATATGCTTGCACCATTTCCTCTATTTCCCTTTCCCCATCAATTCTTCAGCATTTCTTCTTCTTCTATTCTCCTATTTCTTCTTGGCTCATCCTCCATAATGTGAAGCAGAATGTCCAAGCTGTCCCTTGACCCATCGGGTTTCTTTCTTTTTTTTTTAGACAGGGTCTCCCTTTAGTCCCAGCTGGCCTGGAGCTTGTGACCAGGCTGGCCTCGAACTCACAGAGATTTGTCTGCCTCTGCCTCCCAAGTGCTGGGATTAAAGGCCTGTGCCACCAGGCCCGCCCGCCATGGGGTTTCTAAGTGGCCATCAGCCTCTGTCTCTGATTCCATTCAACAAGATGCTACTAAAAAAAAAGAAAAGATTTGCCGTCCCGACCAGGTTCTTTACGTGGGCCACCATTTCTGTGGAAGAAAGCTGTTGCTCAATGCAGGAAAGGACCCATCTCCATCCCAAATCCAATGGAAATTAATCTGAATCTCTACATTCTGCAAACTCCTCAGAATTATCTAGTTGGGAACTTTGTTTTCCAACAGCTTTTGCCTTTCAAAGACCCTTGAGTGCAAAAGCCTCAGACCTTGGTATTCCCACTAACTAGCATTGTACAGAGAACGCCAAAGCAGTTCACGAACCTTGGTTGAATAAATGAATAAAAGCCTTGTCCTACCTCATGGGTGTACACTCAGGGAGTTTAGAGAGGATGGCCTAGCGGTTAAGAGCGCCGACCCGCTCTTGCAGAGGAACCGGGTTCGATCCCCAGCACCCACATGGCGCCGAGAACCGTCTGAAACTCTAATTCCAGGAGAACTCCAGTTTCCAGGGGAATCCGAACCCTCTTCTGACCTCCGCGGCATTGCACAACACGGGTGCACAGACCTGCATGCAGACAGTACATTCATACACATACAGAAAAAAAAAAAAAAAAGAAGAGAACTCTTATCAGATAATGTCCCCACGGGTCTGCGTGTGTATGAGTTATTTCTGGTGTGTTGAGTTTTTTGGTCCGGAACAACTGAAAGGAGAGAAGATTTATTTTCAGAGTTTCAAAGGGTTCAGTCCATTATTGTGAGGGGAACCAGCAGAGCCGTTCAGATCATAGAGTGGAGCCTGGTCAGACAACACGGACCAGGAAGCAGAAGGCTGCAGAGCCGAGGGGAACCTTTATCCTGCAAGGCTCTCCCACCCCCATCCCCCCACCCCCCCCCTCCACCCCCCCACCCCCACCCCCCGTTACCTACTTCCACCAGAAAGGCCCCACCTCCTAGAAGTTCCAGATCTTCCAAAAATAAAGCCACCAGCTGAGGAACAACCGGTCAAAACGTAAGCCTGTGGGGGACATCTCAGACCACACCACACCAGAAGTGAAAGGAGCCTCCTAAACACAAATCTTGAAGCCAAGACTCAGTACCCAGAGGCTATGGGTCTGGTGCCAAGAATGGCCTGGAGAGGAGGTCCTGTCTGTGAGCCTGTGACTTTTCTGGAAATCTTCCAGATGGCATCCCCAGGCGGAGCCTCCCGGGCACCACACTGAGGGGATTAAGGAACCTCTCTGAAGAAGTATTTGGAAGCTTGTTCCTTTTGAATGTCATTTGCAAATTTGGAAGTTGTAGCATGCCATGAACATCTTTGGAAATAAAGAAGGGGAGTCTTGCTGGCTGCTTCAGGAGATACTGATCAGCCTTGGGAGTCAAGAAAGGACAGATCTCAATGTTGACTTGAACACCAGGAAGCGGAACTTCCTCACAGCAGCGCGGGGAAGCCTCTGCAGTTTCAGAGGTTGTGTACCTCCTAACAAGCCTGCATAAACCGTGTACTGTAGACCAAGGAGGGAACAGCCCTGTTGACTAGACACAGTACAGGCTCTGTAAAGACCTCAGTCCACTGCAGCAGCCCCCATCGCTATCAGCTTCTCTATCCAGAGGATTTCTCCTTGTCAAGTCTGGCCATGCTCCAAATCCCTTCCACACTGAATAGGGTTAGGAAGGCATTTCCTCCCGCCCTATTCCCTGTGGCTGCCCACCTGTCCTTTAACTCCCAGCCAGACTTCTGCAAAGACTTGGTCACATTTGTCATCTCTGTTATCTTTTGTTCAGACCTCAGCTCAATCCAGTGAGGTGTGTCCAACCTGTGGCTACATTCCACCCCTAGATTAGCTATGTGTGCAGCCCAACAGAAGATCACAAACTTACTTAAAGTATTATAAAGAAAAGAACTTTTGTAACTTGATTGTGTGGCTCATTGAGCATGAACTTTGTAACAACAGCTTGGTGTTACAACACCAAAAGGTTGGACACGCCTGATTGTGTTTTCCACCTTACCCTGAGAGACTTCTCCCTTCAAACTCCTCAGTACGCCCATCCACTTCCAGTGGACTAGTTTCTGTTCTTATCCTGCTTGTCTTTCTGGCATTTTTGCCTAATTTCTTCCTCTTCCTTGACCTTCTAAGTAGGGGACTATGTAATTTATCATCCCAACTGGGTCACTGTTTAAAGTGAAAGGGGACGCATTAATAATTATGCCAGGCTCACCCTTGTAAACCAAGACCCCCCCCACGCGAACTCAGATGTGTGACCCCCTCCCCCTTCCCTTCTCTGGCCACCCACCTGACTTTTTCATGGTTCTCTTCCTCCATCCACTCCTTTCATTTACCCTGGGGCGGCTGCTCTCATGTTCCTCCCCTCCCTGAGTGATCTTATCCATCTATGGCTTCTACCTGCTCTGTGATTACAGTGTTTTGATTTCTGTACTTCATGTACAAATCTAATGGCAGACCAGAAGTCTCTGCCTGGCTGTCCTGAAGGTAACTCATCTACATCTAAAACCAAACTTGGAAACTGGAGAGAAGGCTCAATAGTTAAGAGTACTGCTGCTCTTGCAGAGGCTGTTTGGTTCCCAGCATCCACATGGCAGCTTACAACCATCTTAACTCCAGTTCCAGTTATCTGATGGCCTCTTCTGGCTCCACAGGCACCAGGTTCATACATGCACTGAAGGTAAAGCATTCATACATCTAAGATAAAAAAAACAAAAACTAAGATATTAAACAAAACCAAACTCATCCTCTTCAGCCTCAACCATACTCCCTGCTAGAGAGGATGGGTGGGTGGGGAGGTGGGGGAAGTGATTCTGGAGGTGGCTGCGTATTCAATGGCTAGTGTGGAGATAAGTCATGTATATTAGAATGGTTATTGAACATGCCAAGCCTTAGCTTCTGTCAAATGCAGATACAATCTTACCTTGTGGGTAGGATTATGCGGGACAATAGCAGGCATTTACAGCAGAGCACTGTAAGAACCAGCTATGGCCGTGAAGCCCAGTGTATTATTAATTTAATCCTCACAGCAGTCCACAGGGGTAGGTGCTACTAGGACACTTTGTACCCGTGAGCCCTGAGAGGTGCCACTTTCCCTGGGCCAGTGGTAGGGTTAAGGTTCAAATTCAGACAGCTGGGATCCAGACATATCTTTTGAAGCACTTTATGTGTGCAAAGTGCTTTGAACAGTATATGTCAGACAGGAGCTCATTAACTGTTTGCCCTCACACCCAGGCCACCAGAGCAGACACCCCAGAGGAGGCAGAGTTCACTCATTCTTCCTCATCTGCATCCTTCAAGTCCTGTCAACCATATCTGAAGGATGCCAGGTACTTTTGCAGTTTAGTCACTCAATTAGCGATATCCAGGGCTGATTCTTACCCTTCCGGGATCCAACTCGAGCATGGGTCCTTAGAATATAAAATAAAAAAAAAGAAGTCAACTGCTACAGGACCAGATGTGAGTAGAAAGACCCAGAACTCTGCCTCTGGTTTGAGGCTTCTCTTTTCTGCCCTTCTTGTTTTCTTGGCACCTTGCTCCACTGCCATGAAACAAACCTAACCTCCTGCAAGAGGCCAAGAGACTCTCCAGAGCCAAGGTGATTCATCCCAGCTGGGACCACACTGGGCTCAACCAGCCTCAGACATGCAAGACAGCCAGGCCAAGATCAAGAAAACCAATGAGCCAAATCCAGCTTAAAGAGCTGACCTACACAAAAGGGAGCTAGTAAATGGCTGTGATCTTCAACCACTAAGCTTTGGGGTGGTATGCTATGCAGCAGAAGCTAGATGTGTGTAGGAATTATTAGCCAGCTCAGACTGTTACTAATGGCTGGGGTCTGGGTTGGGTGTGTCCAGGTTTCTGACATCCTATTCAAGGAATTTAAATTAAAAGGTACACAGAAATAATAGTAGCAAGAAAACTTATTTCTTTTTAATTTAATTTAATTTTTTTTATATTTAGTGTACTGTCTGCATGTAGGTTGGGCACCCGTGTCGTACAAGCTGTGGAGGTCAGAAGAGGGCATTGGATTCCCCTGGACTGGAGTTAAGGATGGTTCTTAAGCCACCATTGGGTGTGGAATCGAACCTGGGCCTGCACGAGCAGTCACTGAGCCATTCTCCCGCCCCAAAAACTTTACTGGTTTTTTTTTTTTTTTTTTTTTTTTGTCTTTTTGAGACAGGGTCTCCCTGTAGCCCAGCTGGCCTGGAACACACTTCGTAGACCCAGGCTGGCCTTGAACTCACAAAGATCCACCTGCCTCTGCCTCTGCCTCCCAAGTGCTAGGATTAAAGGCATGCGTCACCATGCCCTACAAAACTTTATTCTTTTTTTTTTTTTTATTTATTTATTTTTGTGTATGAATGTATTGTCTGCATGCAGGTATGCGCACCGTGTCGTGCATTGCGCGGAGTCAGAAGACGGTCTCGGATTCCCCTGGAACTGGAGTTCTCCTGGAACCGGAGTACAGACGGTTCTCAAGCCGCCATGGGGTGCTGGGATCGAACCCCGGTCTCTGCAGAAGCGGTCGTCGCTCTTAACGCTAGGCCATCCCTCCAGCCCCAAAAACTTTATTCTTAAGGCAAAGTGATAGCACAGATTAGAAAGGAATATACTCTGAAGACTGACAGGCAGACCATGTGAATGAGAGTACTCAAGTGCCCTGATTATTGTTTGAGGGCTGCCTTTTATAGGTTGGAGAGAGAGGAGTTTGGTTGCTAAGGTTCATAGCATGTGTGGTTCTGTTCTGATTCACAGGCTTGGTTGGTGTAAGCCTTTCTTTTCTTACTGCTTATATCCTTTCCCATGATGTACCTTATTTTAATCATATACATGACCAATTTTGCATAGGCATAAGATAGCAAACAGGTGATTCTTCCTAAGTGTTCTCTCAGAAGACATAGTTTGTCTTATTGCTCACCCAAAACCAAAGCCAGTCTAATGTGGATTGAGTCCCCATTATCTTACCCAGATATGCTCTGAATGTTTTTGGATTTCTTTCTTTCTTTCTTTCTTTCTTTTCCTTTCCAGAACAAATATACATTTATTAAGGAAAAATGAGAAAGAATTCCAAAGAGCTGGAAAGGCGTACCCCGCTTACATTTTATGGTTGTTTTTCTCTAGATCAGTTGATATTAGTGGATAAAACCAAACAAGTACAAGAGCAAACCGTGTTCCCTCTATACAGTCATAAATTAATCTGTCCTGAATGGAAGCATTCCATTGTAGACTCTTGAATGATTTGTCCCGGTACCCTTCGCATGCTGGTTTCCAGAATGTATAGAGGAGAGCATTCCCACATAAATTTGGGAAGTGCTAGCTTAAAAAGTTAAATAGAGGCTGGAGAGATGGCTCAGCCGTTAAGAACACTTACTACTCTTCCAGAGGACCAGGATTGGGTTCCTAGCAGCCATGGCCAGCGGACTCACAACTGCCTGTAACTCCAGCCCCAATGGATCTGATACCCTCTTCTGCCTTCCACAGACACAAACACACCCAGAAGTAAGTTTTATCAGATATCTGAGCCTCCTTAACTCCAACCAACTTGGTGTCACACCCACCTCCATGCCGGACAAGCACTGGCCCAGGGCTACAGGGAGGGGGGTTGTTGATCCCCAGGCACTTGTCCTCTGCTTGCCAAAATGTCCCATACCTTGAAACCAGAGGTTCTCAATTCAGGGCCACAGTACTCCCCAGGGAACACTTGGGGATGCCTGAAGGAATTTTTTGGTCTTTTCCAGACGGTCTCTCAGTAGCCCTAGCTGGCCTGTAACTTACTCTGTAAACCAGGCTGGCCTTAAACTCACAGAGGCCTGCCTCTGCCTTTTGAGCACTAGGATTAAAGGCGTACACCACCATGCCCTGCTCTGAGGGCATTTTGTAACTACCATTGAATGGGCAGAAGCTGGAGATGCTGTCATGTCTTATAATACACAGGCTGGACTCCATCTGCATCGTCAGCCCAACGAAGAATTGTTCTATCTAAAATGTCCATAAGACCAAGACAGAAAAAAAACCACCTTTAACGAGGGAGGATTCAGATGCTGGTGGATGGCAAACGGCATGGGAGAAAGCGAGGCGACCCAGGAGAAACTGGGTAGCAAACCAAGGAGCACATTATCCCAGCCAGGCTACCCCTTGAGCTCCACCAGCTGTCCTCTGTCTCCTAGTCTTTAGCTCCCAGTTTCCTCTCAGCCACTCCTGAAAGCCTGCCCCAAGGTCACAAGTGAAATCTTTTGTTGGCACTTCAGAGGCTTTGCCCCTCCCCAGCCCTTGAGACTTGCCTCCTAGGCTTTGGAACAGCCTCTCTGTGCTTCAGTGCCCATGGCGCTTAGGGCATGAAGCCTGGCCTCTGGCAGCAGGTCCTAGGGAGCTGGCAAGGGCTGAAAAAGGTGGAACCTGAGCCCACGTAAGTGCAAGGATTAGGACTGGCTCAGTGAGTCAGAAGCCAGATGTACAGATCCAGAAAACAGGCCCTGAGGGCATAACCAGGAGCCATTTGGAGAGACAAGCAAGCAGCCTGCTCGAAGCTCACAGAACTGCACCGCGCTGCCCAGCTGAGCCAGCCTGTACAGCAACGCAGGGGCCCGGGCCAGCAGGAAAGTTCCGTAGCACCGAGGAGGAAGATCCAGTATGTCGTAAAGTAGTCTGGATGTACTAGACCCCAGTGATGGAGGGCTGGGGTGAGAGGTGTGGCTCAATCGTATAGCACTTGCCTGGCATATGTGAGGCCCTGGGTTCAATCCTGAGCATGTTGGAGGGAGCCGAAAAAGAAGTAAATGAGAATCTAGCAGATGGCACAGAGGACTGCAGGAAGCATAAAGCATGGTGGTGAGGGTGGAGGGCGCACTGGGCAGCTGTTGGAGGGCCTAGCTGGGGCAGGAGGCCCTCAGACACCTGGCTCTTGGTCAGGAACTCTGCGATATCTGAGAGATGGAACTAGCATTCCAGACAGGGCAAGAGTTCATGCAAAGACCCAGTGGGAGTTCAAGGAAGAAGGGAAGGCAGTGCAGACCAAAGGGGATGGAGTGACTCCAGAGCAACCGGAAATGACTGGCACCCATGGTGACCAACTGGATGTGAGGGGCAGAGAAGGGTCTAGGACGATGTCTTGAGCTGCTTTGGGGATGTGGGTTTCCTACCCAGACAGAGATGAAGAAGCAGCCAGAGCAGATGGGAGCAAATGGGTGTTGCGCCGACGGCTGGACAGTGGGGCAGAAGGCACGTTCAGAGCAACTCCTAACCCGCAGAACCTATGAATGGGACCTTATTTGGTGTGATGGTTGCCTTCATTGTCTGGGTCTGTCTATGAGGGTATTTCCAAAAAGGTATAACTGAAGAGGGAGGACTCTTCCTGAATGCAGAAAAAGCAACTGGAACACCAGGCTTCATTTCTCTCTGCTTCCTGATGCAGTTGAACATGGTCAGTTACCTCATACCATGGTCAGTTCCTGCTACCATGCCTTCCTGCCATGATGGACTGTACCCTTGAACTGTTATCTGAAATCAACACTTCCTTCTAGAAGTCGATTTTGTCAGATATTTTGTCAAGTGCCATCCTTTTAGGATAATCACATTTCTTATGTTAGAGATCTTGAGACAAGATCATCTAGATTTAGGACAGATCCTAAAGCCATTGACAGGTATTCTTGTTGGAGGGAGGCTTGACACATTCAAGAAGACCTGGTGAAGATGGAGGTAAGGCTGAGTGATGCTGACACAAGCCTGTAACCACCAGAAGCTGGAGGAGACAGGAAGGAGGCTGAGCATCCTGCTGATACCTTGATTTCAGTTGTGATAGAATAACTTTCTGTTGCTTTAAAGCACTAACTTTGTGGTCATTTGCTGTGGTGGCCACAGGAGGCTAATATAAGCCATTCCATGGTGAGAGTGCCCGACAAGGAGTAGCTCATGAGCAGGGGTATGGGTGGAGCTTGTGGGTGGTCATCCATCATTGGAAGCAGGCATTCTTGAAGAGGAACAGTATCATCCAGAACACTCTGGAAAATCCTTCTCAAGAGCATGAAACAAAAAAGTTTTCAAATTTTTTTTCTTTACAGATTTTAATTCCTGATGGTCCCAAATGTCCACACTGTGTACACCAGTGAGATGCAATGCTCACACCAAAGAAGAGCTTTAGAGGCATTTTAATGTCTCTCAATAAATTCAATGATATTTCATCAGATTACTTTGCTGTTGTTTGACAGTTTCATGTGTACCACAGGCTGGCTTTGAACTTGCTGCGTAGCGATTGATGACTGAGTTTCTGATCCTGCAGCCTTCACCTTCCAGTCCTAAGAGTGCAGACATGCACCACCATACCTGGTTTATACTGGGCTGGAAATTGAACCCAGGGCTTGGTGCATCCTAAGCAAGTACTCTACCCACTGACTTGTATCTCTAGCCCCCAAGTTACTTGGCTTATTTTTGTTTGTTTGAGACAGGGTCTCCCTGTCACCCCAGCTGGCCTGGAACTCAATATATAGACCAAACTGGCCTCGACCTCACAGAGATCCACCTGCCTCTGCCTTTTGAGTGCTAGATTAAAGGCATGTACCACTACACCTGGCACCCTGCATCCTCTGCACTTCTTGCATGCAGTGTGAGGCTAGCCTATCTGACATCTGACTGCCTCGGATGCACAGGAGGGTGGTGGGGCACAGACGATGCTTATTAGTTGATGGCATTGTTGAGATGCACTGCACAGAATTCTCCTGACACAGAGCCGGTGGACAAATGTTTCTGGTGGGCAAGCTGTATCTAATGCCTCCATTTCATTGACTTTTAAAATGTGTCCCCTCAAAAAAGAAACGTGTCCCCTCAGCATGACCAGCTGGAGTTGATCAAGGATGACAAAAAAAAAAAAAGCTGAGGAAGAAGAGGATGACAGACAGTGCCAATCGCGAGCATAACTCTTAAGCACATAGTAGGGTTAAAAAAATCTTATCCCAGCTAAATTGGACTAAGAAATGATATATGACATATGCAAATCATCAATAAATTATTTTGTAAAAAAAAAATCTTATCCCGGGCTTGGCATGGTGGCACACACCTCTAATCCCAGCACTCAGGAGGCAGAGTTCAAGGCCAGCCTGGTCTACATAGCAAGCTCCAGGCCAGCTGGGACTAAAAGGAAGACCCTGTCTCAAAAAGACTAAAAAAAAAAAAAAAATCTTATCCCAGTGATTCTAACCTAGGCGCCTGACGAAATCAAAATCACGCTAGAGCCTCGTTCCAGTGTCTTCAGCACGTCCTCACTGCTCTCTCTCCTTGTCCTTCATTAATTCATAACTCTCCTGTGCCTAATTCCATTTTCACTTCCTTTGATGCTCCTTGAGTAGATTGTTAAGTCTTAACCCTTTAATTTTTGCTTTGAATTTTGACACCTCTTTATGACTTAACAATAAAAAGTTTTATGGTTTAAAAACTGTGTCCCCTCATAAATATTGTGAAAGTTCCATTCCACCCATAGCACCTGTCCTGCCTTAGCGCTTTCACAGTCTGGAACAAATGTACAAAGGAAGGTTTAGATTCCAAATGTCTATGTGCTGACGAAGTCTGAAACCCAGAGGGTTCAATGAATATTTTGTCTACTCACCTTGACAACTAACCTTCTTTTTGTTTGTTTTTTTTCTTTCTTTTTGAGACAGGGTCTCCCTTTTAGTTCCACCTGGCCTGGAGCTCACTTTGTAGACCAGGCAGGCCTTGAACTCACAGAGATCTGCCTGCCTCTGCCTCCCAAGTGCTAGGATTAAAGGTGTGCACCACTACGCCCAGCTGACAACTAACCTTCTAGTGCCCTGGTAGGGCAAGACCAAACTCAGAACCCTGATCTCTTCAGAAGTCTGCACTGGAAAGAGAAGCATGGAAGTCTTCCCCTTCTCAGACTACAATGGCCCTACAGAAGACTGTTTCAGAAATGAAGGGCTGCATAGTTCCTGACTAGAGCCATTTGGGAAGAGAATTCTGGGATCTAAAGGGGGAAGACAAAGACTACAGATGGGTTTGACTTCTTGACCTTGAAGACTCCTCACCGGGATAGAAGGGTGAGTAGCCAAAGAGGAGCAGAGCACAAGACCAGGGCAGCGGCTTCTCTTACCTGAGCAGATGTGAGGTGGTGTGGATAATACAGTACCCTCACAAGAAGACTGGGGAGACGGACTATGCTGGTTAGTTTGTGTCAGGTTGACACAAACCACAATCACCACCATGCTGGATAGCTTTAGTGTCAACTTGACACACCTGGGTTGAATGGAGGCAGTTGGGGAACTGCCTCCGTTGTACTGGCCTGTGGCCATATCCGTGGGATTTTCCTGATTGTTGGATGATATGGGAGGGCCCAGCCCACTGTGGGTGGTGCCACTGTGGGCAGATGTTTCTGTATTGTATAAGAAAGCAGGCTGAGCATGGACCAGAGGAGCAAGCCGGTAAATAGTGTTCCTCCATGGCCTGTGCTTTAGCTCCTGCCTCCAGGTTCCTGTCCTGAGTTCCTAACTTGGGATCCCTCAGTGATGAACTGTGGCCCAGGAGATGGAAACCAAATAACCCCTTTCTTCCCCAAGTTGGCATTGGTCAGAGTGTTTTGTCATAGCAATTGAAGGCAAACTAGAACAGAAATTGATACCAGCATTAGGTATTGTATGATAGACTTGACCCACTGTTGTTAGGGGAGGTCTGTGGAAGTGTGTGGAACTTTGGGCTAGAAAAGACAGTGCTTAGAGTTTGTTGCTGTGAACCTTTGAACAGTTATGTTGAAACAGCTTCAAAGGAAAATGGAGACTGTCAGAGCTGTTTGTGTGATTTTGAATTAAGAATCTGTGACTTCTGGTCAGCTGGGGCTAAAGAATCAGCTGTGATTAAAGGAGAACAGAACCTGAAGTAAAACATTCATTTTACTGGGACAACTGATGCTGGTTAGCTAGAACTGAAAATCAGCTGTAACAAGAGACCAGCATCATCAAGGTGAAATCTTGTGGGAAGAATTTCATCAGGGTCAGCACACAGACGATGTGGTCTGGGGCGGGGGGCTCCATCTCAAGCTGGAAGTAGGACTCGGTAATGTGTAAGAGTCTCCTGCTTGGTTCTGGTGTTGAAAGCATGAAGGGGGTCACAGACCAGCTGAGGATGGCACCCTGAGAGGCCAGGAAAGGCTCTTGGTGAAGGTGCAGCCTCAGTTTCAGTGGAGACCCCAGCTTTTTGGAGATTCCAGGACTATGGGACGACCACCAAAGGCAGCAGTGGATGTGGAATGGAGACGGCCTGGGAGTGTGAGATGAGCTGTGTGGGCTGTGGACGGCAGAGCCAGAGCTGTGGAGTTGTTGTGACCCTTTGAAGCCCAGAAGATCATGATTGGATCTCAGACATCCGATGTCTGGCCTCGAGATATTTGCTGGACTTGGGTTTTGCTTAGGTGTACCTGAGTCTTCTCTTTTGAAATAAGACAGTACTTGTTTTGGATTTTACAGCTAAAAAACTTGGGGTTTTTTTGTTGGTTTTTTTTTTTTTTTTTTTGG
>VZQC01006815.1:503075-523097 GCA_009823505.1 Rhizomys pruinosus
AAAAAAAAAAAAAAATCTTATCCCAGTGATTCTAACCTAGGCGCCTGACGAAATCAAAATCACGCTAGAGCCTCGTTCCAGTGTCTTCAGCACGTCCTCACTGCTCTCTCTCCTTGTCCTTCATTAATTCATAACTCTCCTGTGCCTAATTCCATTTTCACTTCCTTTGATGCTCCTTGAGTAGATTGTTAAGTCTTAACCCTTTAATTTTTGCTTTGAATTTTGACACCTCTTTATGACTTAACAATAAAAAGTTTTATGGTTTAAAAACTGTGTCCCCTCATAAATATTGTGAAAGTTCCATTCCACCCATAGCACCTGTCCTGCCTTAGCGCTTGCACAGTCTGGAACAAATGTATAAAGGAAGGTTTAGATTCCAAATGTCTATGTGCTGACGAAGTCTGAAACCCAGAGGGTTCAATGAATATTTTGTCTACTCACCTTGACAACTAACCTTCTTTTTGTTTGTTTGTTTTTTTTCTTTCTTTTTGAGACAGGGTCTCCCTTTTAGTTCCACCTGGCCTGGAGCTCACTTTGTAGACCAGGCAGGCCTTGAACTCACAGAGATCTGCCTGCCTCTGCCTCCCAAGTGCTAGGATTAAAGGTGTGCACCACTACGCCCAGCTGACAACTAACCTTCTAGTGCCCTGGTAGGGCAAGACCAAACTCAGAACCCTGATCTCTTCAGAAGTCTGCACTGGAAAGAGAAGCATGGAAGTCTTCCCCTTCTCAGACTACAATGGCCCTACAGAAGACTGTTTCAGAAATGAAGGGCTGCATAGTTCCTGACTAGAGCCATTTGGGAAGAGAATTCTGGGATCTAAAGGGGGAAGACAAAGACTACAGATGGGTTTGACTTCTTGACCTTGAAGACTCCTCACCGGGATAGAAGGGTGAGTAGCCAAAGAGGAGCAGAGCACAAGACCAGGGCAGCGGCTTCTCTTACCTGAGCAGATGTGAGGTGGTGTGGATAATACAGTACCCTCACAAGAAGACTGGGGAGACGGACTATGCTGGTTAGTTTGTGTCAGGTTGACACAAACCACAATCACCACCATGCTGGATAGCTTTAGTGTCAACTTGACACACCTGGGTTGAATGGAGGCAGTTGGGGAACTGCCTCCGTTGTACTGGCCTGTGGCCATATCCGTGGGATTTTCCTGATTGTTGGATGATATGGGAGGGCCCAGCCCACTGTGGGTGGTGCCACTGTGGGCAGTTGTTTCTGTATTGTATAAGAAAGCAGGCTGAGCATGGACCAGAGGAGCAAGCCGGTAAATAGTGTTCCTCCATGGCCTGTGCTTTAGCTCCTGCCTCCAGGTTCCTGTCCTGAGTTCCTAACTTGGGATCCCTCAGTGATGAACTGTGGCCCAGGAGATGGAAACCAAATAACCCCTTTCTTCCCCAAGTTGGCATTGGTCAGAGTGTTTTGTCATAGCAATTGAAGGCAAACTAGAACAGAAATTGATACCAGCATTAGGTATTGTATGATAGACTTGACCCACTGTTGTTAGGGGAGGTCTGTGGAAGTGTGTGGAACTTTGGGCTAGAAAAGACAGTGCTTAGAGTTTGTTGCTGTGAACCTTTGAACAGTTATGTTGAAACAGCTTCAAAGGAAAATGGAGACTGTCAGAGCTGTTTGTGTGATTTTGAATTAAGAATCTGTGACTTCTGGTCAGCTGGGGCTAAAGAATCAGCTGTGATTAAAGGAGAACAGAACCTGAAGTAAAACATTCATTTTACTGGGACAACTGATGCTGGTTAGCTAGAACTGAAAATCAGCTGTAACAAGAGACCAGCATCATCAAGGTGAAATCTTGTGGGAAGAATTTCATCAGGGTCAGCACACAGACGATGTGGTCTGGGGCGGGGGGCTCCATCTCAAGCTGGAAGTAGGACTCGGTAATGTGTAAGAGTCTCCTGCTTGGTTCTGGTGTTGAAAGCATGAAGGGGGTCACAGACCAGCTGAGGATGGCACCCTGAGAGGCCAGGAAAGGCTCTTGGTGAAGGTGCAGCCTCAGTTTCAGTGGAGACCCCAGCTTTTTGGAGATTCCAGGACTATGGGACGACCACCAAAGGCAGCAGTGGATGTGGAATGGAGACGGCCTGGGAGTGTGAGATGAGCTGTGTGGGCTGTGGACGGCAGAGCCAGAGCTGTGGAGTTGTTGTGACCCTTTGAAGCCCAGAAGATCATGATTGGATCTCAGACATCCGATGTCTGGCCTCGAGATATTTGCTGGACTTGGGTTTTGCTTAGGTGTACCTGAGTCTTCTCTTTTGAAATAAGACAGTACTTGTTTTGGATTTTACAGCTAAAAAACTTGGGGTTTTTTTGTTGGTTTTTTTTTTTTTTTTTTTGNTTTTTTTTTGGTTTTGTTTTTTTCCGAGACAGGGTCTCCTTGTAGCCCAGCTGTCCTGGAACTCACTCTGTAGACCAGGCTGGCCTTGAACTCACACAGATCACCTGCCTCTGCCTCCCAAGTGCTAGGATTAAAGGCATGCGCCACTATGCCCAGCTTACAGCTAAAAAAACTTCTAAAAGAGACTTTTAACCATTAATGTGTTTGAATTTTTTAAGGACTGTGTGACTTTTAAAGTTGTACTGTCTTAAAAAAATGTTGTACTGTCTTATGTTGTGATATTAAGGTCCATATCATATCTTGGGGATAAGAAATGTAAAGGCTGTGGTTTAATAGTGATGTGTTTGTATGTCAAGTTTACAAGGGATCAATTGTTCTGGATAGCTTTAGTTGTCAATTTGACATACATGGGTTGAAGAAGCCTCAGTTGGGGAATTACCTCCATTGGACTGGCCTGTATCCTTGTCTTTAGGATATTTTCTTGATTGTTGAGTGATGTGGGAGGGCCCAGCCCACTGTGGGCAGTACCACCCCTGGGCAGGTTGTTCTGTATTATATAAGAAAGCAGGCTGAGCATGGGCCAGGGAAGCAAGCCAGTAAGCAGTACTCCTCCATGGCCTGAGCTTCAGCTCCTACTTCCAGGTTCCTGCCCTGAGTTTCTACTTTGGGCTCCCTAAGTGATGAACTGTGACCCAGGCGATGTAAGCCAAATAAATCCTTTCCTCCCCAAGTTGGTATTGGTCAGAGTGTCCTGTCAGAGCAACTGAAGGCAAAATAGAACAACTGGGGAAGAGGAAATCTTAACTGAAGTATTACTGAGATCAAACTGGCCTATGGTCAGGTCTGTGAGGTATGTGCTTCTTTGTTAATTGGTATAGGAGGGCCCAGCCCACTGTGGGTGGCACCGTTTCTAGACAGGTGGGCCTGGGCTGTATAGAAAAGGCTGAGCAAGCCAGGAGAAGCAGGCAGTAAGCAGCCTTCCTTCATGGTCTCTGCTTCAGTTCCTGCTTCCAGGTTCCTGCTTTGAGTTCTTCCCTTGGCTTCCCTCGAGGATGGAAAATGACTCATAAGCCAAATCAACCCTTTCCTCCCCAAGTTGGTTTTGGTAGTGTTTTATCGCAGCAACAGAAAGCAAACTAGGATATCGGTTAGGGCCCAGCCATGTACTGTATGGACTCATTGGACTTTCAGCTTCCACTGAGGTTAATGAAGGTTAAGAATGAAATACCTTAGCTGCCTTGTAACAAACATTATTTATTATGATGCTAATGTTTCACCCAGAAGCCAAGTGTCAAATCCCTTAAAAGCATAGTAAAACACACACACACACACACACACAGAGAGAGAGAGAGAGAGAGAGAGAGAGAGAGAGAGAGAGAGCACTGACAGATATTGGGCTGGGGAGAGGGTCCCGTGGGTACAATGCCTGCCACGCGAGCACAAAGACCCAAGTTGGATCCAAAGTACCCACATGAATGTTTGGTGGGTGTAGCAGCCTCTGATCCCTGCACTCTGCAGGTGGAGACAGGGATCGAAACTGAACCCACAACATATCCACAACTGCACCCAATAACCAAACCGAGGGAGAACTGTTTGTCCAGGTTCAGGATCAGGATGGGAAGGGGCCAGAGATGGGGTCCATGAGCTAGGGAGGAGATGCTCTCCATTCCTCCAATGCTGTGTTAATTTCTTTTTTTTTTTTCTTTTCATGTGTTTGAGTGACTGCCTGTAGGCTTGTGCACCCATGTCATGCAATGCCTCGGAGGTCAGAAGAGGGTGTCGGATTCCCCTGGAACTGGAGTTAATGACGGTTCTTAGCCGCCATGTGGGTGCTGGGAATTGAACCCGGGTCCTCTGCAAGAGCAGTCGGCACTGTTAACCGCTAGGCTATCTCTCCAGCCCCTGCTTTGTTAATTTCTATCTTCCCACAGCAGAAGGCAGGTTCCACACGGGTGGGGATTTGCCCCATCCACTCACTAATGCATCTCAGTTCCCGGCACACAATGTCTTCATTAATGGTTGGTTTATTGGCCTTGGCTCCTACCTTGTCTAGAAATCAGGTCACTGCCTTTCCTCCCTATTGCTTCAACTTCAAGTTTAAGGCTCCTTCCTGCTGGATAGCTTTAGTTGACAACTGGGGAACTGCCTCCATTGGACGGGCCTTCTGAGTGATGTGGCAGGGTCAAGCCCACTGTACCACCCCTGGGCAGGTTGTTCTGTACTGTATAAGAAAGCAGGCTGAGTATGGGCTGGGGGAGCAAGTCAGTTAGCAGCACTCCTCCATGGCCTGAGTATCAGCTCCTGCCTCTATGTTCCTGTCCTGAGTGCCTACCCTGGGCTCTCTCAGTGATGAACTGTGACCTGGGAGATGTGAGCTGAATAAACCCTTTCTTCCCCAAGTTAGTATTGGTCAGAGTGTTTTGTTACGCCACTGAAGGCAAAGTAGAACCTTGAATTATTTAATTGAAAAAAAAATTTTTTTTGGTCTTTTCAAGACAGGGTCTCCCTGTAGCCCCAGCTGTCCTGGAACTCACTCTGTAGACCAGGCTGGCCTTGAACTCACAAAGATCCTCTGCCTCCCGAGTGCTAGGATTAAAGGTGTGCACCACCACGCCTGGCATTTTTTTAATTGAGTTTTTATCATTTTCAAAGAATGTAGTTTGATGATATTTAGATTCCTTTCCCAGCACTTGGGGACAGAGGCATGAAGATATCTGTGAAATAGAGGCCAGCTTGGATTTACATAGCAAGCTCTAGGCCAGCTGGTGACACAGGGAGACCCTGTCTCAAAAAGAAAAAAAAAAAAAAGAATTTTGTTTTTCTAAGGAAATTTTCCCTCTGGGCAACATCTATGAATGAATCTGCTGCTCGGCCACAGTCCTGTAGATGCTGTATGAGTGAACGCATGCAGTTCCCGAATGAATCTGCTGCTCGGCCACAGTCCTGTAGACACTGTATGAGTGAACGCATGCGGTTCCGTACTCAGGATCGAAGGACTGCAGCGGAAGCAAATCTGGCGCCATGAGGCAGACAGCGATTTGAGGAGATAAGATTTTAACTCATTTGAAGATGTGGTAAGCAAAGACTTCAAAGAATTATAAAGAAGATGAGCTAGCACACACAAGGATCAGGGTTCAATCCCCGTCACTAAAGAAAAAAAGGGCAAGCAAACATCCTAAATTCTTCTTAACTACTTTCCCGCCTTCACAGCGATTTATTGCCCAAGGAAACCTTTATTCCCCCGACTCTAATGCATCCTCAAATAACTTCTGGTCTCTTCAGAAAAAATTCTGTAAGTAGGTTCTTGAAATACATTTTGGTTTGTTATGTTATTTTTATTTTTTTATTATTATTATTTTTTCTTTTCGAGACAGGGTCTTCCTGTAGCCCCAGCTGTCCTGGAACTCGCTCTGTAGACCAGTCTGGCCTTGAAATCACAAAGATCCACCTGCCTCTAAGGCCAGCTAAGACTATATATAGCAAGATCCTCTTCCCCCTCCTCCCTCAAAAAAAGAATAAACAAAATGACTTAAGTAGAACAAAGTAATATAAATAACTAGATTAAAAACAACATAACTGGTGGTGGTGCACGCCTTTAATCCTAGCACTCGGGAGGCAGAGGCACGCGGATCTTTGTGAGTTCAAGGCCAGCCTGGTCTACAGAGTGAGTTCCAGGCCAGCTGGGGCTACATGGAGACTCTGTCTCGAAAAGACCAAAAAAAAAGGGAATTCTTTCAGCATTTGAACCTGTCAGAGAAGATGGTTTGCACTGTACAGTCAACACTCCCTAGCAGGGTCTTTGGGTGTGGACTTTTGAAAGTGCACATATTAACTCTCATAATCTTCTCAGCTGCCCTTGGAAGAAGGTATTTTGTGCTAAATAAATGTATGCTATTGTTTCCATTTTATAGATGATGACATTTAGGCAAACACCATTAAGCCCTTAGTTGCAAAGCTAGGAAAGTCAGGATTAAAACCCAGACAATTCCAGCATTCAAGGCCAAGATTTTAACTATTATACTATATATTTAAAATGTATGGGCTGGAGAGATGGCCTAGCGGTTGAGAGTGCCGACTGCTCTTGCAGAGGACCCAGGTTCGATCCCCAGCACCCACATGGCGGCTGAGAACCGTCTGAAACTCCAATTCCAGGAGAACTCCAGTTCCAGGGGAATCCGAGACCCTCTTCTGACCTCCGCGGCATTGCACGACATGGGTGCACAGACTTGCATGCAGACAGTACATTCATACACATACAGAAATAAATTTAAAAAAATGTATAAATGTGTGCCCACATACATGTGTGCGTGCATGTATTCATGGGAGATGTTCTATTGTTGCTGTAATAAATTACTACAGCAATGACTTAAAGCAATGCCAGAAGCAAGCATCCGCCTCTGTTTCCTGATCATGGAAGCCGGATGGCCAGCTGCTTCAAGCTCCCCTGCCACAGTGGACTGTACCTTGAACTGACAGGACAATCAAGCCGGAACTGAGCTGGAAGCATCCTTCCTGCTGGCCAGCTTTCACAGTGCTGGGAGGTGCTATGCAAGTGCTCAGGGAGAAGACTCACCAGTAGTCTCACTCAGCTGTGGACCCACATGGTACACTACCAACTTGCCAGGCAAGATGTGCCCACTGGTGCGATAGTGGAATCACTGTTATGGTGGTGGCCACCTTCTTTCTTATTGGATTTGAGGCCCATTGCCTATCGGGGAATTCTTTCTTTTTAAATTTTATTTGTATTTTATGTGTATGAGTGTCTTGCCTGCATTTAAGTGCACCTGTGTGTGCAATGCCCATGGAGGCCAGAAGATAGGTCAGATCCCCTAGAACTGGAGTTTCTGATGAGGGTTAGCTGCCATGTAAACACTGGGAACCAAACCCGAGTCCTCCCCAAGAGCAGCCAGTACTTTTAAAGGCTGAGCCGACAACTCTCCAGCCCTGCACAACAGAATTTTTAAAACCTGGTCAAAAAAGCCTGTGGCTGGGGAGGTCAACGGACAATATCAGGAAGCTACTAAATGGACAGTTTAAGTCCATCAAATTGCATTCTAAATAACTATTATTTATGAAATCTCAATTTAGGCCAGGTGTGATGGCACACTCTTGCCTTTAATCAGCAGAGGCAGGTGGATCTCTATGAATTAAAGGCCAGCCTGGTCTATATAGTGAGTTCCAGGCCAGTTGGAGCTACAGGGAGACCCTGTCTCAAAACGAACAAAAACAACAACAAAAAAATCTCAATTTACTCTTAAGATTCTGAAGGTCAGAAGCCTGGGCTGGGTCTGGGTGATCTAAGATCAAAGCAGACTGGAGCTGTGCTCATTCTGGAGACTGGAGGAAAATCTTTCCTTGCTTATTCCAGCGTCTAGCGGTGCCTGCGTTTCTTGGCTCTTAGCTACTTCCTCCATTTTCAAAGCCAATGATGTGTCAGTACCCAGACCTTCCTATTACTGTAGTCTTTCTCTCCTCACAACTCTCCCAAGGGGCCAACTGCTCCACCCCCTGCCGCTGGGGAGTCTGAGGCAACCTGACCGCAGGCATGTAGCAGCATTGATCACATATTCACCAAGCCTCCTTCCTGGAAGTCTGGGACCTCCTGCTCCCTCGGAAACCTTTCAGAGTAGAGACCCCACATTGTCTGGTGAGACTGAAGCCTGTCTTGTCTGGACTCTGCTGTATTAAAGCTGTGGTGTCAATAAAGCTCGTACCTGAGGATGACTGGATTCAGCACCTATCGAACCTCCCCGAACCTAACACTGCATCTTCACTTCTGTCGGATGCTGGCTCCCTGCCTCCTCCTCTCTTCACTTAGCAGGACCCTGCTGATAGTCCTGGGCTCACCTGTCTTGTTTTAGGGTTAGCTGATTAGCAAATCTCACTCCACCTGGAAGCTTAATTCCTTCTTGGCATATACCATAACGTGCTTCTGCTGCAGATGTTAAGACATGATGATCTGCCAGGTGTGGTAGCCCACACCTTTGATCCTAGCACTAGGGAGGCAGAGGCAGGCAAATGTCTGTGAGTTCAAGGCCAGCCTGGTCTACATGACAAGTTCCAGGCTAGCTGGGGCTACAGGGAGTCCCTGTCTCAAAAAGAACAACAACAAAAGACCCCCACCCAAAAAGAAAAGATGTTAGTGTGTAAATGCATCTATACGATTGAATACTAAGAGAATACCAGGCTCAAGATACGGACTTAGTGTGTAAATGTGTCTATACGATTGAATACTAGGAGAATGTGAGGCTCAAGATACGGACTTAGTGTGTAAATGCATCTATACGATTGAATACTAGGAGAATGTGAGGCTCAAGATACGGACTTAGTGTGTAAATGCGTCTCTACGATTGAATACTAGGAGAATGTGAGGCTCAAGATACGGACTTAGTGTGTAAATGCGTCTATACGATTGAACACTAGGAGAATGTGAGGCTCAAGATACGGACTTAGTGTGTAAATGCGTCTATACGATTGAACACTAGGAGAATGTGAGGCTCAAGATACGGACTTAGTGTGTAAATGCGTCTATACGATTGAATACTAGGAGAATGTGAGGCTCAAGATACGGACTTAGTGTGTAAATGCATCTATACAACTGAATACTAGGAGTATGCCAGGCTCAAGATATGGACTCATTTCATTTTGTTAGCAACCATTAAGTTACTCTTTTACTCATCCCAAGTAGAACTTTGTGTTCTTGGCTTGTTGTTATTGTTGTTGTTTGATCTTTCTAAGACAGGGTCTCCCGGTAGCCCCAGCTGTCCTGGAACTCACTATGTAGACCAGGCTGGCCTTGAACTCACAGAGATCCACTTGCCTCTGCCCCCACGTGCTGGGATTAAAGACATGTGCCACCACACTGGCTCTGTTCTTGTTTTTTGAGACAAGATCTCAGGCCTGGAATTCACTATATAAACCTGGCTAGCCTCAAATTCATAGAGATCCACCTACCTCTGCCTCCTGAGTGCTGGGACGCCCTGGCTCCAAGTTAAAATAAAATAGAAATTATATTTTTCTAACAAATAGTATTTCTTGCTTTCTACACATATTTTTCTCTTTGTTTTCTAATTTTCTTTCTTTTCTCTGAGATAGTCTTACTCTGTAGCCCAGGCTGGCCTTGAACTTGCAATGATCCTCTTGCTTCAGCCAGTCTAGATGTGTGCGTGCATGCGCGTGTGTGCATGCGTGTGTGTCTGTGTCTGTGCGTGTGTTTGTATGACTATATGTGTGTGCAGGCATATGTATATGTGCATGTGTCTGCATGTGTGTGTCTGTCTGTGCATGTGTGTATGACTATATGTGTGTGCAGTCATAGATGTATGTGCATGTGTCTGCATGTGCATGTCCACTGTCACTATGTGTATGTAGAGAGGGGTCAGAGGACAACTTGCAGGAGCCACTTCTCTCCTTCTACCATGTGGGTCCCAGGGATTGAACTCAGGTCATCAGGCTTGGCAGCAAGCGCCTTTACCTGTCGAGCTATCTCATCAGCCTCCACCTTATTTTTTGAGAGAGGGTCTCTGAAGCTGAAGCTCACCAATTTGGTGAGGCAGCGAGCTGTAGTGATCTACCTGTCTCTGCCTTCCCATCACTGGGAGCACAGGTGTAAGCTGCCTGGCTTGTTATATGGACCCTAAGGGTCCAATCTTGGGTCGTTCTGCTTGCACAGCGCACACTTCCCCAACTAAGCTGTCTCCCCAGCCTATCAGATGTGAGTTTTGGAAAAATTATTAGACACATTATTTTGCTTTCATTGTTGCCTTGTTTTAATTTTTAAATTTAGCATACTATTTGATTTTTATTGCAATTTAAAAATTATCTTCATGGTAAGTGATAGTGGCTTTCCACTTAAGAGGTACTACAAAATTTCATTTAAATATTTTTTGCAATAAAAGAGGTGAGATGATTTAAAGAAAAATAGTCTGGAAATATCAATAAAGATATAGCAAAGCTGATGCAGGAGGCCCCTTGGGGGCCACTCTCTCATTTGTTTAGATTTCATCAGTGTTTGCCTCCATAACAGAAAATCATTGTCACCAACAAGACCCTTCCTGGAGAGCTGCCTGCCTTGGAGGGGACTTTGATTGTCTCTTATGATATTCTCTAGTTTTGTTTTGTTTGTGTATTTTTACCTCATATTTTGTGGACGGAAGCCAAAAACTTGAGCATCCCACAGAGAAAAGTTAATTCCAAACAGATAAATTGAAATAATTAAAGCCAGACAGTCCTGGAACATTAGGTTTCCAGCCACCGAGAAGGCGACAGCTTTCAGGAAGATGAGCTTTGGTCCCTGAGCTGCATGCATGCTCATCTTTTCCACCTTCTGTTGGGCTTCTCTGCACATCCAGTCTGTCTTCCTTATTTTTTTTAGGGACTGAGTAGCACTCTTTAATCAGCACTATCTTCTAGAGCCTGTCGTCTGAGTGACCAGGCACATAGCATTCCTTGGGGGAGATAAGAAGGGGACAAAAATTATCTTTAATATTGCCTAAACTAGCATTCCCCAAGGGTAGCCTACACAAAATTGTCATAAAATAGACTTCCGTGGGCATGACTTGAAAGAAGGATTCCCTGATAAGCTGTTTGGGACACTTCATTCAGTGGTTTCTTTACTGTTGCCCTCCTCAGAAAGACTGATTGATTTTTAGTCAGGGTCTTACATAGTCCAGGCTGGCCTCAAATTCACTGTTGCTGTATAGCTGAGGCTGTCCTTCAACTCCTAATCCTCTTCCACTTCCAAGTTCTGGAATACAACAGTGTACCATGTGCTACCATACCTGGGTTTGTGTTTTTGTTTTTTCTTTTTTTTTATGTTAGGGTCTCACTCTAACCCAGTCTAGCCCCCCAAATTCACAACAACCCTTCTACCTACCTCAACTTCCTGAGTAATGGGATTCTCTCTCTCTCTCTCTCTCTCTCTCTCTCTCTCTCTCTCTCTCTCTCTCTTCCCTGCATCTATATAAGTGCACCCATGTCATGCAATGCCCATGGAGGACAGAAGAGAACATTAGAGTCTCCTGGAACTGTAGTTATTGATGGCTGTTAGCCACCATGTGGGTGCTAGGAATCAAACCTGTGTCCTCTGCAAGAGCAGTCAGTGTCCTTAGCCACTGAGCCATCTCTCCACTCCCCCATATTTTTTTTAGATAAGGTTCCCCTATAACCCCAGCTAGTCTGGAACTTACTATGTAGACCAGGATGGCCTCTATCTCACAGAGATCCACTTGCTTCTGTCTCCCAACTGCTGGGATAAAAGGTGTGCACCACATCCACCTAGTTCTGGGATTGTAGTGTGAGCCACCGTGCCTGACTTTTTGGCTTTTTTAGGCAAGGTCTCACAGAGCCCAGGCTGGTTTCCCACTTACTGTTCAGCTGAGGATAACCTTGAACTCCTGGTCCTCCTTAGGTGATCCAGCCACCTAAGTGCTGAGGTTATAGACACGTGCCACCACACCAGGCTCTGCAGCATTTCTTATGTCTCTGGCTAGAACCACACACTGGCATCATATCAACTGTCCCAGGCTCCAGGTTTTCAGCAGTACTTTCATAAAGAAAACATAATTAGGAAAGTAACTCTGCCTGTATCGGAAAATGGACCGGAGAGATGGCTTATCGGGCAAAGCTACCTGCTGCCAAGGCTGATGACCAGAATTCAATCTCCCACAGTTACAGAGTAGAAGAGGAGAACTGACTCCCAAAATTTGTCCTTGAAGTGCCACACACGTGCCCCAGCACATGGGCTGCTGTGATGTAACAGCTAAACTAGAAGCTACAACTTGTCATTGATTGCTCACGGTTCTGGAGGCTGAGCCATTCATGTCAAGGCTTGGCAGATTTGGTATCTGGGGAAGACGGACTTTGATACGGCCTCCTTTTCACTGTAACCTCACACAGTGGAAGAGATGGGATTCTGATCCAAATCACACTCATAAGGCTCTGTCTCCTTATACCATTGCCTTAGGCTTTGGATTTCAACAGGTAAATTTGGACACAAGCATTCAGATCAAAGCCATACGTCCCCAAGTGATAGTAACTTCCTGTTATGAAACACTTGCTGTGTGGTGGCTACTGGGCAGCATCTCACTGAATCTGATAATGATTCTGCCAGGGCTTTTTTTCATTACCATTTTTTTTTTTTAATAGCAAATAAGGATCAGAATAAGTAAGTCACTGGGTTCATTCATCCAACATATTTTAATTATTAAGAGCTGAAATACAGGGCACATTGCCTGACTTCATATTGACTCTGTATCCCTTGACGACCTTCAGATTAGGAACCTGTAATTAGTGGACATTCCTAGGAAACATGCAAGTGCAGTTCAGCAGGGCTCCTGGCACAGCCCCAGGGGAAACGGTGATGTGGTGGCCGAGAGTGGGGCTGGTGAGTCTGAGTCTCCACAAGCTTTTCCATTTGAAAACAGGGTAGCAAGAAGACCCTGCATCATAAGAAGGCCGTGGGGACCCAGAAACTTATAGCTAGAACACACTTTGCACAGACAGGCTGACCTATGTATGGGTCAAGGCATAGAAACCCCAGTATTCAGACCTGCTGTGGAAATATGCTTCTCTCATTAATCTAAAATCACAAAAGGATGGAGGAAGGGAAAGGAAAAAAGAAGAAAGGAAATAATACATTGAAAACCTTTGATTGCCACATCAAGCATTATAGTCCATGGGCCTGTAATTCCAGCCTTTAGGGGGCTAAGGCAGAATGAGAGTGAGTTCAAGGCAAATAGTGAGATTCTGCTTCAAAGGGAAAAGAAGACCAAATAAAAACTAAAACTACAATTGTTTTATTTCCTAATGGAATGACTCTGGAGTTTGTGGTGGTGCTAATGCCAAGGAAAGCCAGAATAAACAATTTAGATGGCTCGTTTCACCTACTCTTGGTTAACCCTCACCGTTCTCTTGTCACAGACCAGAAAGAGCCACAGCTCCATCCTTAGGGAGGCAAATTTGAGACCTGCTGTTCTGTTCTACATGCTTGGCAGTCTCATGAACAAACTCTTTTGCAAAACTGTCATTTTGGTGGTTGGCATGCTGTGTATTGAGCAAAAAGAACCTGGTTCAGAAACATTGTCCTGATTTAGCTTAAATGTACTCTAAGACCAGATGAAGCCAGGTACACTAGTACACCTCTATGACCCCAGTATTTGGGAGGCTGAGGCAGGAAGATTTGAAAGTTCAAGGATGTATTGAGACCCTGTCTCTAAATCAATTGATTGATCGATTGATCAATCGTCAACCTAAATAGATCGATCAAACAACAACAATACAACAAACAAGTTTATCAGCCCCAAAGAAGGCCACTGTGCCAGCATTGCTGTCCTGTGGGGACCATTCATTCTGGACAGGAGCACAATACTGACAGAATGGCATGAAAACTAGAAAGCGAAAGAAGTTGGGTATAAAAATGGGGACTCACAGCTCTCGGCAGCTTAAGTTTGTTCTTCTTTCACATGTCTGATAATGAGGCTGCAGAGATGGTTTAGCTTTTAAGAGCACTGGCTGCTCTTGCAGAAGACCCAGGTTAAGTTTCCAGCATCCACATAGCAGCTAACAATAGTCCATAACTCTGGTTTGGGGGAATCCTATGTCTGACATCCACAGGGATTGTACTACAGGGTATACTCACCTACATGCAAGCAAAACATTCATATACACAAAATAAAAATTAAAATTAAAGGGGCTGGACAGATTGCCCACTGGTTAAGAGCACTGACTGCTCTTGCAGAGGACCTGGGTTCAATTCTCAGCACCCACATGGTAGCTAAGAACCATCTTTAAGCTGGGCGTGGTGGTTCATGCCTTTAATCCCAGCACTGGGGAGGCAGAGGCAGGAGGATCTCTGTGAGTTCAAGGCCAGCCTGGTCTACAGAGTGAGTTCCAGGCCAGCTGGGGCTATAGGGAGACCCTGTCTCAAAATAAATAAACAAACAAACAAATAAATAAAAATTAAAAATAAAATATTTTTTTGTCTTTTTGAGACAGGGTCTTCCTGTAGCCTCAGATGTCCTGGAACTGGATATATAGGACAGCTCCACTTGCCTCTGCCTCCTGAGTGCTGGGATTAAAGGTGTGTGCCACCATGTTTGGCTATAAATAAAATATTTCTTTAAATGTTGGATACATCTGGTTGTCTAGGCAATCCTTGACCAAAGAAGGAATGGACCTAAGGCAGTGTGGGAGCTTCAGCCTGGGAGGACCTGGCTGGTATCCCCAGTGGGCTGGGATTGCCTGAGGTTAAACCCACCACGTTCTAAGGTAGAAGAGCCCAGAGCTGCCTATGAAGATTTCCCATGAAACAAATAACTTGACTCCACACAAATCCCTCTATTTTCATTGGAAGACAGGAGGGAAATGGAACATTTACACAATGCTGTAAAGACAGTCAGCTGGACTCAGAGTGAGAAGTCCACAGGACAAGTGACTTGACTGTTCAGCAGGTACATGTTCTGATGAGGGGAATGGGTTGATGTGTTAGCCACTTTTACATCCCTGGGACATGATACCTCACTGAATAACTTGAAAGGGGGCGGTTCGGGCTGGAGAGATGGCCTAGCAGTTAAGAGCACTGACTGCTCTTGTAGAGGACCCCGGTTCAATCCCCAGCACCCACATGGTGGCTGAGAACCATCTTTAACTCCAGTTCCAGGGGAATCTGACACCCTCTTCTGACCTCCGAGGCACTGCATGACATGGGTGCACAAACCTACATGCAGACAGCACATTCACACATAAAAAAAAAAATACCACAACTAAAATTCACTATGTACATGTATGAAACAAAGAATAAAAAATAAATTTACGCAGGGTGTGGTGGCGCACGCCTTTAATCCTAGCACTTGGGAGGCAGAGGTAGGTGGATCTTTGTGAGTTCAAGGCCAGCCTGTTCTACAGAGTGAGTTCCAGGACAGCTGGGGCCACAGGGAGACCCTGTCTTGAAAAGACCAAAAAAAATAAATAAAATAAATTTAAAGTTGGGCATGGTAGTGTATGCCCTTAAAAAAAAAAAGAAAGAAGGGGGGGTGGTTCAGTCCATCAGGGCATGGAGGACGGGGCAGCTCACATCACAGTAGAAACGAAACTAAGAGTAAAGGGGAGAAAGACTGGGTGGGGTAGTAGGTTTCTCTTCCCCCTTTTACTCTCTTGGCTCCAGCCTATGATACAGTGCTGTGTGCATGAGGGAGGGCCTTCTCCCCTCAGTGAGTCCTCTCTAGAAACAGCCCCACAGATACACACAGAGGGGTGCTTTACCAATCTCCTAAAATCATCTCCATCCAACTGAGTTGACAACACAATTAGTCATCACAGTTGGTGAGGACTCGTGAGGTTTCATAGGATTTAAGAAGTTCCATGTGTGAAGCTTGTTTATATCTCTTCAACCAGCCACTAACAGGCATTTGTAAAGAGATACTTGGGGAAGATTCACCCAACAGGACATTAACAGATATGAAGGAGTTCTTGGTAATGTTAGGTGTCATAGGAGTGTCATGACCCAGGTTCAGTTCCCAGCACCCACATGGTGACTAACAACCATCCTTAATGACAGTTCCAGGGAATCCAATGTCCTCTATGGCCCCTGTGGGCAGTGCATGAATGGGTGCACTTACATGTAGCCAAAACACTCATACATAGAAAAATGTTTTAAATGGTGCCATGTTGTATTTTTATGAAAGTACTTATTTGTAAGTGATAAATCCTGAAGTATTTATGAAGTGACATATCATCAGGAACTAATTTTAAAATATTCCAGCACAAACAAACAATTAAATAGAATTGTTCAGAGGGGATAAGACTAAATGAAATAACAAGGGGAAAAAGTGTGGGGAACTGTCAAAGCTGGATGTTGAGGACGGGGCAGTCACTGCTCTTCTATCTAAATTCCTCTCTGTTCAAACTCCCCCACCCCAAGTTAAATGAATGAAAATATTTTTTTGTCTTTTTGAGACAGGGTTTCCCTATAGTCACAGCTGGCCTGGAACTCACTATGTAGACCAGGCTGGCCTCCATCTCATAGAGATTCACCTGCCTCTGCCTCCAAATTGCTGGGACCAAAGGCATGCCCACCATGTCCAGATAATTTTTAGAATACTGAGGGATAGTGAGATGACTCAGTGGATAAAGATGCTTGCCGCCAAGCCTGAATATATGAATTGATCCTTGGGGCCCACAGGATGGAAGGAGTCCTATAAGTTGTCCTCTGACCCCCTAGACACATGCCGTGGCATGTGCATGCCCCTCCAAATAATTAATAAATATATAAATAAATGTAAAAAAAAATCCTGAGCTGAAAAACACTGGGGATTGTAGTGCATACTTCTAATCCCAATACAGGGGAGGCGGAGATAGGCAGATCCTGGAAGCTCACTGGCTGGCTAGTCTAATCCACTTGGTGAGCCAAGTGTGGGAGCATGCTTCCCTGAAAAGGTGGAAAGTGCTTGAGGAACACATGTGGCCACACATACACATACTTCTGCACACGCATGAACACACATGTGGGGACACACACACACACACACACACACACACACACACACGCACGCATACCAATCTGAGCTGAACTGAAGAGTTTTCTGAGTTCAAATCAAATGTAGTAGGTATGCGGTGAGATTTTAAGAGGATTTGCTGGCGGCAGCCCCTGGGAGCCCTGACTGCGCCCAGTTACTGCACAGCCCCATGAGCTGTTCATATGCACAGCCTGCCAAGCCTTCCACATGCTGATTGCCAAAATGTCTATTTTCCATGCTGTACTGATTCTGATAACATCTATCTATGGGGCTAATTAAATTATTAGACACAAAGCTGTGAGATGGCCCAGTTTACATACAGATTCCCTCTTCCAAAACCACATTGACTCTGTGAATTCCCCTTAAAGTCATAATTAGTCATCCGGAATTGTTCCCAATCAAATTGTGCCTCTGATAAAGAATTCCCAGTTTGCTCCTAACCCTTCCCTGATGGAACTTGTTTATTTCATTGCAGCACAAACAGATGTGAGAGGGGTGTGCAGCTTGGGAAAAGGCCTTTGGATCTAGAACAATAGGCTGTGGAGTATCATATCTTAGGGGAGCTTCTATTGAAGGGACTGAGTTCACCCCTCTTGAGAGCCTCTAAAAAGGCCTGTGGTCCAGAAGCACCTGTTTCTGTGCTTCCAACCTCCTCAGCCAGAGAGAACAGGTTTCAGTTCTTGCCAGGGTTGTGGAGACAGCTGCCCTGAAGGAGATGAACAGTGCAGCGGGTGGAGAAGTGATTCCCAAGAACCATAGATTAGGCTCCAGGCGAAACCCCACACTCGTCTGGTCCCAGTGTCCCTATCCAGAAGATGGTGAAAGGCTCACAACATGGATTCAGAGATTCTTTCCAGTTAAAGGTAAGCTAAGTGACTTGAGTTCCTCCAGAAATGATCCAATAAGTCCTACTGACATTTGTTGTTTCTGTCCTCACCAGAGAGGTGGGAGGGCTTGGTGAAAGGAAATGACCCCAAAGCCAGATTGCTTGGGTTCAAGTACACAAATTCAATATTCACCAGCCAAATAGTGGCCTTGGGCATGTCCCTTAACTTCTTGAACCTCAGTTTCCCCTGACATAAGGATACCAGCATGGGGTTCCAAGAGGACTGAGATAATTAATACAAGTGAAACACACAGGATTGAAGGAGTAAGCACCATATAAGTGTTATTGTAAAAAATTATTCCATAGCCAGGCATGGTGGCACACACCTTTAATCCTAGCACTTGGGAGGCAGAGGCAGGTGGATCTCTGTGAGTTCAAGGCCAGCCTGGTCTACAGAGTGAGGTCCAGGCCAGCTGGGACTAAAGGGAGACCCTGTCTCAAAAATACAAAAAAAAAAAAAATTATTCCATGTATTTGTATGGGCATGGGTGTGGGTGAGTGTACCACGGCATGTGTGGTGGTCAGAGGACACACTGTGGGAATTAGTTCTCCTCTTCCATTGAGGGCTCTGGGAGTCAAACTCAGGTCATTAGTTTTGGCAGAGTTCTTTATCTGTTAAGCCATTTCACAAACCCATAAATACTTTTTTTTTTATCAACTATCAAATTGATATAGCCCTAGGAAATAAGCATGATGCTGTTAAGGTTTTGTAATTTAATAAGACCCCCCCACACACACACACACATGCACTGATTTTAGAGGTCAGAAGACAGGTATTCCAATTGAAACACTGCCCTTAACTGAGTTGTATTCATTGTATATTTTATTTTCTGACCTTTGTTTTAAATTGTACTTGTTTCTATTTTACATGAATGAACATTTTGCTTACACATATGTATGTGCATGTTATGAGTGCAGTGCCTGTGGAGATCAGAAGAGGATGTCAGAGACCCTGTAACTCTAGTTACAGATGGCTGTGAGCCACCAAGTGGGTGCTAGGAACTGAACCCAGGTCCTCTAAAGGGCAGCAAGAGCTCTTAATTTCTGAGCTATCTCTCCAACCCCACCCAATTTTCTGACCTTTTTTTACATCAAGAAGTTGGAAGGACATAGGCTTGGAAAGGACCACAGGGTTTTCCAACTCAAATATCATTTAAACCTCCAGTAACCTCAAAGGGCAGTATTTTCATTCTGATTTTACAGCTGAGGAAACATATAGAGAACAGTTAGATAAAACTCAGCCCAAGGGTGTGTATTAGGGGCAGAAATAAGATTTGAACTTAGTCTAAATTTGAGAGGTAGGTTTAGAACTGTATTGTGGTTAACTTGATTGGACTGAGAGACACCCAGGAGATTAGTAAAGCACACTTCTGGGTGCCTGCAGGGCACTTCCAAAGAGGGTTAGATTACGAGGCTTAGTCATCAGCTTAATCCACTGATGATTTCAATGGTTAAATAGACTATTGGGACAAGGTGGAAACTATGGAAGGTGAGGCCTGGTTGAAGGAGGTTGGTCACTTGAGGCATTTCTTTGAATGCATATCTTGCCTGGCCTCTTTCTGGCTTCACTCAGCTTCCTGACTGGAAAGATGGGAGGGAGCTGTTCTACCACACCCTCCCCAACTAGAATGGACGGAAATGTCTGAAATCCTGAGTGAAATAAATCTTTCCTCCTTTTAAGCTGCTTATGTCAGGCAGTCTATCAGAGCTCTTACATAAACAGTTTAGTGGGCATTTTGGGTGTCCTACATTACAGACTGGCTACTAGGTGAGATTGCACCAACACACTGAGAACTTTCATGAGGGAGGGAACTCTCCAGGCAATGGATACTGACTTTTAGCACACACACCTTCTCAGACTGATGCTGCTTCTTGTGGGGTGATGGGTTAGCAGGTGGGAACCAGGCCCTGGGAGAGGGGAAGGGGCATTCTGGCTGGCAGAATGGAGCATCCATGGAGACTTACTGCTGCTAGAACACCCAAAAACACGCTCAGTGCTACTACGAGTGTCTGGTCTCTCTGCCCGGCATGGTGGCCCATGCCTTTAATCCCAGCACTTGGGAGGCAGAGGCAGGAGGATCTCTGTGAATTCAAGGCCAGCCTGGTCTGCATAGTGAGTTCCAGGCCAGCTGGGACTACAGGGAGACCCTGTCTCAAAAAGACCAACCATTCCCACTTTGTGCGGCAAAGAGAGCTGACTGTATGAATGACCTCCAAGGTCAGCCTCTGTGGACAGCAGAGCTGCCCTCATCTTCATTTCCTG
>VZQC01006815.1:525190-558741 GCA_009823505.1 Rhizomys pruinosus
AGAGGTCTTTGGTGTCTTTGGTTAGGTTTGTTCCTAGGTATCTTATTGTTTTTGAGGCTATTGTGAGTGGGAAGGTCTCTTTGAATTCTTTCTCCAGTTGCTTGTTTTTGGTGTAAAGAAAGGCCATTGATTTTTTAAGGTTAATTTTGTATCCTGCCACTTTGCTGAAGCTGTTAATCATTTCTAGGAGTTTTCTGGTGGAGTTTTTAGCATCCCTTAAGTAAACAATCATATCATCAGCAAGTAGGGATAGCTTGACTTCCTCTTTTCCAATTAGTACTCCTTTAATATCCTTTTCTTGCCTTATTGCTCTAGCAAGTGTTTCAAGCACTATATTGAAGAGGAGTGGTGAGAGGGGGCAGCCTTGCCAAGTTCCTACCTTTAAAGGGAATGTTTCTGTCATTTCCCCATTTAGGATGATATTGGCTGTGGGTTTCCTGTATATGGCTTTGATTACATTGAGGAATGTTCAGCTGTCCTTTTTCTATCACGTGCCTTCATCCCCTTCCTTCCTGCTTCCAGACCATAGAATCACTCCCACCAGTGACCTCAGTTACTAGTATCCAAATGACACTTTTAGGGCTTTATCCCTGTTTGAGGCAGACTGCAGTTGCAATATCGAAATGTCTTTTAGTAAGGAAATTTTACTTGTAGTGAAGGGGGTAGGGGTAAGTCTTTCTATGTATAAACTTCAGAGAGGATGAGGTCTCTGAGTTTAGCAGATTTAGGATACAAGGCAGAGCTGATTCCCTTTTTTTTTTTGGTGTTTTTGTAGCCCTAGCTGGCCTGGAACTTGCTATGTAGGCCAGGCTGGCCTTGAGCTCAGCTCAGAGGCAGAGCCTGCCTCTGCCTCCCAAGTGCAGGTATTAAAGGTATGTGCTACCACACCTGGCTTCCTTAGCTTTAAATAAATAAATAAATAAAAACCGCCTCACTATATAGCCCAGGCTGGTCTCAAACCCTCAGCACCCCGAATGTCTGAGTTATAGGCATGTGCTCTTAGCTTCTCCCACAGGTTTTCATTCTTGACTTTCTGGCTCTTCTGGATCCTCTCCTGCTTCAGGCCTCTCACTTGCTCATCAGGAGCCATCTTAAGGTCACTTCTGTCTCAGGATAGACCTACCCAGGACCATCTGTTCTCCATGATCTCCCTTCACCTCCATGCCAACCCCAGTCCTCCGCAGTCCAGCTCCACCCAGGCTGAGGCTTCTCTAGATACCTGCTGCTTAGGGGACCCTGTTGGGACTTCACTTCCAAGGCTCTGGGGCCTTTAAGAGGTGGTTCTCCCCTGAGGACTCTCCCATTGTCAAAGGGATTAAGTCTCTTAACAAAGATTCTTTTGCTGTCTTAAGCATTCTTCTTTCTCTGGTATTCTTTCCTCTAAAGGAAAAGGCATATTACAAGGTGCAAACCTGGAGTAGAAAGCAGCCCTTGTGACAGGACCCAACTTGATCTTGGACTTTCTACCCTCCAACCCTAAGAAATAGATTTCTGTTCTTTATAAACTACCTGTCTAGGGTCACAAATGACCATAACAGATCTCTAGAGAACCTTTAGGAAGACCTGAAAGATACTAGAAGGTTTCCCAATCACCCTGTATAATGTACAAAGCCCACTAGAGTCCTCTGACCTGCCTTCCACATGTGAGGGGCATGTTCAAGGACCCTGTGGTGTGGTTGAGCTTCATTTAGCCAAGGCTGGAGTGCAAATGCGTTGTCTTTCTTTTACGTCTAGTTTCCTTCCCATAGCCCTGCTTTCTCCTTTCCCCTGCGTCTACATCCCCATGAAGTGTTGTCCATTACAACCTCCCTCCCACACAATTTATAAGATCCAATCAGATAACTGCATTCAGTAATCTTTTCAGCCCATCTGAGGTCTGAGGGGAGAATAGAAATGGCTCTCAAAAAGACTTGGCAATGTGATCAGAGGTCATGAATCAAGAGCCGACCTTGGTGCCTCTTAGCCCTCAGCACTGGCTCTGCACTGCCCTCCAGGAGCTGCTACCAGAAGAAAAAGGTCCGCCCCCCCCCCCCAAGGACTCCCAGGGAACTCAAAGCAGGAAGGATCTCGTGAGGCCTCCTGACAAAGCCCAGGGTACCGAGAGGAAGGCCCTGCTGCTTGGCCAGGGTGGCAAGCAGGCACTCTTGCTTTGAGGCCAACCTTCCAATGCAAAGACTCATATTTCCAAAGCCCCTGTGCTCTGTCTGGGGCCTGGTTGCTCATCATCAATATTTGTCCTGCATGAAGAACAGTTCCACACTGCTAGGTCTCTTCTCCGCTTCTACTGGGCTTTAGTAGCAGCCTAGGAAGAGCTGTCCTGAGATCCTCAGATGTCCTCCGACGTGTCAGAACAAGCCGTGGATGCTGATGTGATCGCAGGCTCTCCTCTGGGGCCCCGGTGCTTCCTGTCAGCTGCCTGCCTCAGAGTGGGCACAGAAGTTATCTGTACATTACACTAAAAACACAATCATTTTGTCTGGATAACCAGTATAACGCTTCAAGTCTCAATAGATCACAGTAGCCAGCTAAGAATATTTAAAAAAGCAAGAGCTTCACCCCCAAAATTCATATTATAGAGCAAATGTGTCAGATATTTGTGTTTTGTTTTGTTTTGTTTTGTTTGAGACTATATAGCCTGGCTATGTAGTCCAGACTAAACTTGAACTCACAGAGATCAGACACCCTCTGCCTCCTGAGTGCTGGGATTAAAGGTGTGCTCTACCACACCTGGCTAGGTCAGATATTTAATACATTATCTGGGTCTCTATAGCCCAGATCACAAAAATCAGGCAACAATTATTTTAATTCATGAATTAATTTTGTGTCATAAATGAAAAATTATAAGCTGAGCCTGGTATGTAACACAGGGCTATAATTCCAGCTACTCGAGAGGCTGAGGCAGGAAGATAAAAAGTTCAAGGCTTGCCTGGGCTAAGAGTAAGTTCAAGGCCAATCTTGAATTGTTTCCCCCCCCAAAAAATTGTCTTTTTTTTAAAGGCTGGGGATATAGTTCAATGGTAGAGGGCTTACCTAGCATGTGTGAGGACCTAGGTTCGATCTCCAGTACCATAAATAAAATAAATATTTACAATATATAGCAGCAACTTTGAGACCAAAAAAAAGTGATAAACTCAGGGCTGGAGTTACTAGATTCCCAGCACCCACATGATGGCTAACAACCATCTGTAATGCCAGTTAGTCTAGGGGATCCAGTGCTTTCTTCTGACCTCCACGGGGATTGGCACACTTACAGACATGCAGACAAAACACTCATACATATAATTTTTTTAAGGAAAGTGATAAATTCCATAAGGCTGAAGTGATGTGTGTGTGTGTGTGTGTGTGTGTGTGTGTGATGTGGTGGGGGTGGGGGAGCACATGTAACCATTGTGTGTATGTGGAGATCAGAGGACAATTTTGTGGAGTCCGTTCCCTGCTTCCACCTTTATATAGGCACCAAGGATTGAACTAGGCCTCGAGGCTTGTGCAGCAAGTACCTTTACCCACTGAGCCATCACCCAGGCCCAAAGCTGAGTTTTGACACAGTAACACAGAACTACCCACCCCAGTGTCTCTCACTAGCCCAGCACTATGTTCAGTATCATATGTACAACTCTGCTTAATCCCAATCACAGCACTAGGAAGCAAGCATTTGCATCCTGTTTTTCAGCACCTCAAGAGTTAATGGACCAGGACTTCGCACTGATTCAAATTCCATTCTCCTACCACATCATGTATTTCAAGTATCTTGCAAAACTATTATAATTCATTCCCATCACCCTAGCAAACATCTGAGGATCTTTCTCAAATGAAACAAGGACAAAAAACTTCCAAAGCACTTACTTTTTAACAATTTATTTATTTATTTATTTATTTATTTATTTATTTATTTATTTTGGCCTTTTCGAGACAGGGTCTCCCTGTAGCCCTACCTGTCCTGGAACTCACTCTGTAGACCAGGCTGGCTTCGAACTCACAAAGATCCTCCAGCCTCTGCCTCCCAAGTGCTAGGATTAAAGCGTGCGCCACCACGCCCAGCTAGTATTTATTTATTTTGAGACAGGGTCTTCCTATAGCCACAGCTGGCCTGGAACTCACTCTGTAGACCAGGTGGCCTTGAACTCATAGAGATCCACCTGCCTCTCTGTCTCCGAGTGTTAGGATTAAAGGCATGCGCCACTATACCTGGCTTAAAGATGGTTCTTAGCCACCATATGGGTGCTAGGAATCAAACCCAGGTCTTCTGCAAGAGCGGTCGGTGCTCTTAACCACTCTCCAGGCCATCTCTCCAGGCCTTGAACATTTTAAATCAAAGTCGATGCTAGTCTAGATCAGGGTTTCTCAGCCTTGATGCTACTGATGTTTTGGACGAGGTAATTATTTGTTATGGCTTCTGTATCAGGATGCTTAGTGGAACTCTTGGCCTTTATCCACTAGGAGCCGTCAGCATCCCTTCCCTACCCCAAACTGTGACAAACAATACTGTCTCCAGACATTGCCAAATGTCCACTCAGTAGGCAGGTAGCCCTGCCATCAGTTGAGAACCACTGATCCACACATCCAGGCTGTTGGCATGGCCTCCAGCTCCTTCCGGTCCACCCACCCTACCTTCTGTGCTCTGCACACTCCTCCTGCCAGTTACAGTAGAGCTGAAAACTCCACAGGCAGCCGGGCGGGCAGGCGGGCAGGCAGGCAGGCAGGCAGGTGGGCAGGCGGGGGGCGTAGCCATGTGGTGGTTAGAGAGGAGGGATGCTTGGAAACCATCTATTGATAAATGGTGAATAGAAATTTCCAGCCATTGGAAATTGGCTAATGGCATCAAGTTTATTTTTTATACAGGTCAGTGCTTTCTTCACAAAAAATGTCAACTTTACCCCCTCTTGTGCCAAGTCTGTTCATTTTATAGAAAGCATATTTTTGGTATGTTGCTGTTAAAAGTCATGGTTGTAAAAGCTATAACCAGTCTAAAATACTCATAATAGCAACAATTTTCTTTTTTGGCCTTTTTGAGACAGGGTCTCCCTTTAGTCCTAGCTGGCATGGAGCTCACCATGTAGACCAGGCTGGCCTTGAACTCAGAGATCTGCCTGCCTCTGCCTCCCAAGTGCTGGGATTAAAGGCGTGCACCACCACGCCCAGCCACGACAGCAACAATTTTTAAAAGCAGGTAAAAATTGGTACATTGTTATGACAACTTAAACAATAAGGTGATAGAATTAAGCTAGTGAGGGCTAGAGAGATGGCCTAGCGGTTAAGAGCGCCAACCGCTCTTGCAGAGGACCCGGGTTCGATCCCCAGCGCCCACATGGCGGCTGAGAGCCGTCTGAAACTCCAATTCCAGGAGAACTCCAGTTCCAGGGGAGTCCGACACCCTCTTCTGACCTCTGCGGTGTTGCACGTTACGGGTGCACAGACTTGCATGCAGACAATACATTCATACACATACAGAAATAAATAAAATAAAAAAAAAAGAATTAAGCTAGTGGGATCTGGGGTGATAGATACCTTTTCTTTCTAAACTTCCTATAATCTAGTTTCCATAATCCCTTTACAACTTAGAAAGCAAATTTTCTGGCCATGTCCCCATACATTGCCTTCCCCAACCTCTAACTGGGTAACAGGAACAGAACAGTAAGTTCAAGCCAGGAAATTACTACCTGGCCTCAGAATTCTTACACAGACCCACAGTTTAACCTTGGGTCAGGCATGTGACTAGTCTGTATTATTTCTGAATTGCTTGTTTATATTTTACAGTTTATTAAAATTCAAAAATGACTCAGTTATTAATAAAAAATATAAACTGTATATGGTGGCACATATCTATAATATCAGCACTCAAGAGGCAGAAGCAGGATTGATGTAACTTCAAGGTCAGCTTGGTCTTCTTACAGAATTCTTTTTTTTTTTTTTTTAATTTTTTTAAAATTTTATTTATTTATTTTTTATGTGTATGAATGTAATTGTCTGCATGCAGGTCTGCGCACCCGTGTCGTGCAATGCCGCGGAGGTCAGAAGAGGGTCTCGGATTCCCCTGGAGCTGGAGTTCTCCTGGAACTGGAGTTTCAGACGGTTCTCAGCCGCCATGTGGGTGCTGGGGATCGAACCCGGGTCCTCTGCAAGAGCGGTCCGCGCTCTTAACCGCTAGGCCATCCCTCCAGCCCCCTTCTTACAGAATTCTAAGTCAACTGGTGCTGAATAGTGAGACCCTGTCTAAAAATTAAGATTTATTCTCCCAGGGGCTGGAGAGATGACTCAGCAGTTAAGAGCATTGGCTGCTTTTGCAGAGGACCAGGGTTCAGTTCCCAGCACTTACATGGTGGTTAACAACCATCTGTAACTCCAGTTCCAGGGGATCTGTTGCCCTCTTCTGACTTCTATGGTCATTGCATGGCATGGGTGCACTTCCATACATGCAGGCAGTATACTCATACACATAAAATAAAAAAAATAACTAAAAAACTTATTTTCCCATTGTCTGAGCCCCTTTTTCCTTTTCCTTTCCTTTTCCTTTTCTTGTGTGTGTGTGTGTGTGTGTGTGTGTGTGTGTGTGTGTCTAGTGCAGGCATGGAAGTGCCGTGGCACATGTATGGAGCTCAGAAGACAACCTTGGGTGTGAGTCCTTGCCTTCCACTTTAAGATCTCCTATTCACCACTATGTACACCAGGCTAAATGGTTCCCAAGCTTCCTGTCTCTGCCTTCCGTCTGGTCACAGGAGCGCTAGGGTTACAGGTGCAGGCTACCATGTGGGCTTTACAGGGATCCTGGGGATTTGAACTCAGGTCTCCGTGACTTGTTTATGCAGCAAGTGCTCTACCCACTGAACCATGTTCCCAGCTTCTGACTCCTTTTGTGAAGCCAATGTCCCTGGGCTTAGAGCCACTGCACCACTCCAGGGGTCCTCTGTCTTCAGAGAGCAGCCCACACACACTGTGACGGGCAGCCACGTCTGTCCTTTGGGCATAACCCTTATCCCAGTGGTGATACCACTAAACTGAGCTGGACCAGTTGCGAGCTTTGCTGACATCTGTGTCTTCAGGAATTTGATTATTCACCCCTCTCTCAAACCTTCCCCAAAATAACAGTAATATTGGCCGATCCGATTTTTTGGGGGGGGCATAATGGGTACTAAATTTTTATCTTGCAATTAGATAAATATTTTAAAAACATGACAGTGGTTTGTTTTGTTTTAGGAGTCAGGGTCTTATGTAGACCAGGCTGGCCTGAAGGGCCTGTACAGCTCAGATAGGCTTCGAGCCCTGACCCTCCGGCCTCCACTTCCCATGTGTGTTTGGATTAGAGCTCTGTGTCACTGTATCTGGCTGCAACTAAAGGAATTTTAAGTCACTATGGTGATGTTTGAAATTTCTCTATTTTTACGTGAATATTAGAAGCCGAGTATTATTCTGATTCTCCTCTCAGGTGTGTGGGCTTCAGTCAGACACTGACTCTGCCTCTTGTTGAGTTTCCATCCTTACACAGGCTCTTAGAAGGCAGCTGGAGGGATTGTGAGGTTTCCATGATGGGAGTGCACAGTGTTGGGCACAGGATGTTTCTGTATACACACATAGACACACACAGACACAGACAGACAGACACACACACACATGCACACACACACACACACACGCACACACACACACACACACACACACACGCACACACCTGCCTTGTCTTCTGGCTCAATCCAGAACACAGATGTTATTCATTAACTCTGGGGGCCAAAAACCCAAGTTCTGTTTTGAAACAAGCTCTATATTTCTCTCCGTGGATGTCTCATGTCTCCTTTATCCCCTGAATTCCCCCACACTGCACTTGAAGTCGCTGCTCAAGGCCTATAGTTGTCTAACCAGCATGCTCTTGGGCCTTACTGCTACTTGCTTGTTAGAGAGTCTGTGCTCCCCCTCATATCCCTAAGCATAAATAGTAGTTAACTGCTCAGGAGATGTTTGCAAGTGTTTTACCAGCACTGCCTATCTGTGATCTAGGAATTAGAATTACTGAGCACCCGCTGCGTTGTGTGCTTAGCTTCAGCTACCCCATTGAATCCTCACGCCACTCTGTGTGGCAGGTGATGTCTTCACTCTCATTTCATAGAAGTGCTGAAATGACCTGAACGATGTCACAGAGTAAACCTTCAGAAGGTACTGCCCTTCTGAGCCTAACTGCTAGCTGCACTCAGTTGACCCCCTTGACGTCACCTACAGACGACGTGTTTGTCTGCCCTCGGGAGACAATGAGCCACGTGCCCTGACCCAGCTCGGACCCAGGTGGGTCCTTCTGTATAGTATGTCTGTAGCGAAGCAAGCAGTTGTCCCCTCAGTTAGTTTCCATTTGTCTGCCTCTCTATGTCACCGGTAACTGTACCTTCTCCATGGCTCATTTATCCACATGCCATCTAGTCTCAGTGTCTCTGATTTCAGTTTATTGAACACCTACTATGTGCCACAGAAATGCCCAGAACTGTTCCAAGTTGCTAGCTCTTGGTTTCATCGTGGAGTCACACACAGACCTCACAGTGCTCCTGTGCCCTGTGGGACTAACAGGCCACCTCCCTCTCCTCACTCTCACCAGCTCCACCACACACTCCTGCCTCAGAGACTTCCTGGTCATTGTTTCCTCTGCCCAGCTTTCCTTCTGTTTAGTTACCTTTCTGTTGCTGTGACAGAACATCCTGGGGAGGGTTATTTGGCTTACACTTCCAGGCCACAGTGCAGCACTGAGGGAAGTCAGGGCAGGAACTTGAGCAGGAGTTTGAAGCAGAAACACTCCTTGTTGGCTCCCACAGAGGCTCACGCTTTGCTAGCTTTCTTATTACAGCCCAGGACCGCCTGCCCAGGGATTGGTGCTGCCCGCAGTGGGCTGGGTCCTCCTGCACCAATCAACAATCAGGATAACCCCGCACAGGCTGACCTGATCTGGACAGCCCTCAGTTGAGATTCTAGGTGATTCTAGGCCTTGTCGAGTTCACAACTGAAGCTGACTAGGACACCTGCCAATGTCTTTGGCTCTGGACTCAAATACTATGTTAGTCAATCTTCCACTGCTGAGACAAATTTCCTGAGAACATCAGCTTAAAAGAAGGTTTCAGAGGTTTGAGCCTATATTTGGCAGTTACATTGGGCCCGTTGGTGAGGGAGAACACCAAGTAACAGAGGCAGCTTCTCACCTCATGGTAGCCAGGCAATAAAAAGGAGAGAGAGAGAAAGGACCCCCTCCCCCCATTTTGCTGGGATCTGGGCCTATTGAACAATTCTTTTTGTTCTATGGGTCTTTGGTTCTTTTATGATTTTCAGAGTATATATTGTGACCTGGGTTCATTTTAAAAACTGAACACAGGCTGGGCTGGAGAGATGGCTCAGTGGTTAAGAGCATTGACTGCTCTTGTAGAGGACCCGGTTCAATTCCCAGCACCCACATGGCAGCTAAGAACTGTCTTTAAGCCAGTTGTGGTGACCCACATCTTTAATCCTAGCACTCGGGAGGCAGAGGCAGGTGGATCTCTGTGAGTTCAAGGCCAGCTTGTTCTACAGAGTGAGTTCCAGGCCAGCTGGGGCTATAGGGAGACCCTGTCTAAAAACAAATAAACAAAACTGAACACAGGCTGTATGGCCAAATGTGAAAATCCATGACATACTTTTGAGCAGAAGAGCATTGCATGTATCATTTTGTCTATTTACAAGATGACTCAGGCTAGAGAGATGGCTCAGCAGTTATGAGGAGGATCCAGGTTCAATTCCCAGCACCCACATGGCCGCTAACAATCATCCATAACTCTAGTTCTAGGGGATCTGACACCCTCTTCTTACCTGCAAGGGTACTGCAAGATATGGGTGCACTTACATACACGTAGGCAATACACACATCCATACAAAACAGAAATAATAAATAAAATATAAAAAACAAAATGACTCTACAGTTGTATGAAGCCTGGGGGAGGGTAGGGAAGGAAAGCTGAAGGGGGAGACCATTCGATAGATTGCTGCATTCCAGGGTGGAAGGGGCAGACCATTCTATAGGCATTGCTGCAGTCCAGGGTGGAAGGGGCAGACCATTCGATAGGCATCGCTGCAGTCCAGGGTGGAAGGGGGAGACCATTCGATAGGCATTGCTGCAGTCCAGGGTGGAAGGGGGAGACCATTCGATGGGCATTGCTGTAGTCCAGAGTGGAAGGGGCAGACCATTGGATAGGCATTGCTGCAGTCCAGGGTGGAAGGGACAGACCATTTAATAGGCATCGCTGTAGTCCAGGGTGGAAGGGGCAGACCATTCGATAGGCATCGCTGCAGTCCAGGGTGGAAGGGGCAGACCATTTAATAGGCATTGCTGCAGTCCAGGGTGGAAGGGGGAGACCATTTGATAGGCATTGCTGCAGTCCAGGGTAGAAGGGGCAGACCATTCGATAGGCATCGCTGCAGTCCAGGGTGGAAGCGGGAGAGCATTCAATAGGCATTGCTGCAGTCCAGGGTGGAAGGGTACTCGCTTGGCCTGGCTTAGAGAGGTGGAAACAAAAGGAGATTTAAAAGAACCCATTCAAGGGGCAGGGGAGAAGGCTAGGTGGACAAGAGCACGGGCTGTGAAAACATGGGGACCTGAGTTTGAATTTCCAGCACCCATTAAAAAAGAAAGAAAGAAAAGAAAGAAAGAAGGCCAGCAGCCAGCATTTGGGGATGCGACCAGTTGGATCCTGGGGCTCCCTGGCCAGCCAGGCTAGTTATAAGGGTGAATGTCTGGTTCAGTGAAAAGCCCCGTCTCAAGACAATAAGGCAGAGAAGGATAAAGATGTGCAATATTCTCCCCTAGCCTCTGCTGCGTGCGCACACATGGGCATGCACACCTGCACACACACACACACACACACACACACACACAATTCAATACCATTTACTAGGTCTTATTCTTTCTTTTTCATTGAGTCCTGGGCCTCCTGTAAGCTAAGCATGCCTTCCACTGTTGAGTTACACCCTATCCCTCAATATGTGCACTTGAGGAGTCCTGTTGTTTCAACAATATAATGATTTGGACCAAATGGCCTTGAAAATCTAATTAGATGAGGCACTGACTTGATATAGAATAAGATGTGATAGTTATGACAGTTCCACCTACATGGAACTATAATTAGATTCTTGTTGCAACCCTGCGAGGTATATAATAGTTTTATTATTTTATAAATTAGGAAAAGAAGGGTTAGAGAGTTTGGATGATTAACTCAAATGCCAATAAAATTAAAACCAGTTCTAAATCCAGGTCTTTAAAAGGAGAACTCGCCCATTTCCTCTATGATAAGAATCAATAACTTCTGAGCAAAAGCGTCAAGGGACCATAGAGCTGAGATGAATAAAATCAATGCTGGTTTTTTTAATTAATTTTTTTAGGTTGGCATGCCAAGTAATGGGTTTCATTGTGACATTTTCCATATATATATATATATATATATATATATAAATTTACTTTCTTCTTATCCACTGTCCTCGCCCACCCTGATACTGTTATATTTTACTAAGTAGGCATTCCATATCATTCAGAGGATATAAACATAATTCTAATAGTTCAGATGGAAGTGGTGGTATATACCTATAATCCCAGCACTTGGGTGGCTGGGACAGAAGGATCCGTTCTCCTGATCAGTTCCTAAAACATACTCAAAACTCAGATATGAATTGTGAAATTTTTTGTTAGGTCTTGTTGTAGTTCAGGTTGGCCTCAAACTTGTAAGGAGGAATTGTGAAAATTTGGCCAGGACTCTGAGTGCTTGTAATTCATCTTTGAGAGTGGTAAGGTAGCAGGATGTTCACCATTTCCCCAGGGAAGAGGTCACTCAGCCTTTGAAGCCATGCAGCTTTCTGGCATTTAGGGGCAGGGATGATGGTGAAGAAACCCAGGACTTAATGCACACAAGGCAAGTGATCCACAGAGGAGCCAGCCTAGCCCCAGAACTTGTCATGACAAACTCCCCGTGCTTCAGATTCTACCCAGGGCATAGCGGCTCAGGCCTGAAATCCCAAGTCTTGGGAGACTGAGACAGGGGGAGTGCCGGGAGTTTGAGGTCTGAGGTCAGATGAGCTACACAGTAAAATCTGGGCCAGTCTGGGCTACAGAGGGAGAGCTTGTCTCAGAAGAAAAGAATAAAAACCAAGAACTAAAGCCACTTCTAAAGCAGAGGACCGGGTTCGATCCCCAGCACCCACATGGCGGCTGAGAACCATCTTTAACTCCAGTTCCAGGGGAATCCCAACACCCTCTTCTGACCTCTGCAGCACTGCACGACACGGGTGCACAAACCTACATACAGACAGTACATTCATACACATAAAAAAAAAAAAAAGCAGTGCTGTGACTGCGGTACTTGCTCTGACAGCCAATCTAGAAACTGCTGGCTTTTCTTTGGTATAACGATGACAAATCTTTTTTTTTAAAGATAGGCTCTCTGTGTTGTAGCCCTAGCTGTTCTGGAACTTCCTATATCTCTCACAGAGATCCACCTGCATCCAAAGCGCTGGGATCAAAGGCATATGCCATCATGCCCAGGTTGCTTCTTCTGTGTTTTGTTTTGTTTTGTTTTGTTTTGTTTTGTTTTGTTTTTGGTCTTTTTGAGACAGGATCTCCCTGTAGCTCCAGCTGTCCTCTGGAATTCACTATGTAGACCAGGCTGGCCTTGAACTCACAGAGATCCACCTGCCTCTGCTGGGATTAAAGGCGTGTACCACCATGCCCGGCACTTCTTCTGTTTTTAAAGTAGAGCAGTTGTAGATTTATTAAGGAAAAGTGAGAAACAAACTTTGGGAGTGGGGGATTACAAGGAAGGAACACCCCGAAGTCTTCTTTTACTTGAAATAATTCTCTTTTTTTTAAAATTTTATTTATTTATTTTCTATGTGTATGAATGTACTGTCTGCATGTAGGTTTGTGCACCCGTGTCGTGCAATGCCACGGAGGTCAGAAGAGGGCGTCGGATTCCCCTGGAACTGGAATTCTCCTGGAATTGGAGTTACAGACGGTTCTCAGCCGCCATGTGGGTGCCGGGGATCGAACCCATGTCCTCTGCAAGAGCAGTCGGTGCTCCCAACCGCTAGGCCATCTCTCCAGCCTAATTCTTTATTATTATTATTATTATTATTTTTGGTCTTTTCGAGACAGGGTCTCCCTGTAGCCGCAGCTGTCCTGGAACTCACTCTGTAGAATAGGCTGGCCTTGACACAAAGATCCACCTGCCTCTGCCTCCCAAGTGCTAGGATTAAAGGCGTGCGCCACCACGCCCGGCTCCAGCCTAATTCTTAACATCTAGAGCCAGAATTTTAGGACAGTCAAGTGTTTAGCCCACAGCTCTGACAACTGGGTCTGGGTAGGCCAACATTCAAATACCCACTGCCACCCACTCAAATGAACATGTGTAGGGGTCAATGCTTCAGCCTATCCCCTAGACAAGCAAATCCACACTGACTGCCACACCTGCCAATGCTGGCGTTCAGTGTCATTGCATGGGGTCACTGTGGCCTGGAGCAGGTCCAGCTGGCAGCTGTTGGACAGCCTCTGGGACCATCCCGGGCTTACCTTGCCATCCCGGGCTTACCTTGCTCTGGCTGCAGGCCGCGTGCTAGCTCCTGCCCAGACCTGCACCGGAGCTGCTGGCCTGTGTCTAAGCTGCTCACTGCACCCCCCAGCAGGCTCTGCTCCACGGGTGGTGTGTGCCGCAGCGCAGTGGGCTTCTAGGCAATTCTTTGATGAGACCAGATGAACATCTGGAGCCAGACCAAGTCTGACCCTCAGGAAGTTCATTTTTCTGGAGTATTCTGGTTTGCACATAATTGAAAGCAGGACCTGGTCAAGTTCTAAGTCCAGCTTTGAAATGTTTAACATCTACCGTCTGGTCCAGAACAGAACACCAGGTGAATAAGAGGCTGGGGGGAGGGTATGTGTGAAGCTGCTGACCACCAGGAGCAGGTGACCACACAGGTGGCTAGCAGCTGTGCTTTTAGCTTCCGACAGCTTCTAGAAGCTCCTTTCACATGCTGGGACTTTCTTTTACTTTTTCTATCTTTTTCTTTTTTCTTTTTTGAGACAGAGTCCCCTGTAGCCCCAGCTGGCCTAGAACTCTCTATGTAGACCAGGCTGGCCTTGAACTCACAGAGATCTGCCTGCCTCTGCCTCCTTAGTGCTGGGATTAAAGGTATGTGCCAACACACCTAGCAACAGGCTGTGACTTTCACTGGATTGGGAGACTTTTTTTTTTTAATTTTATTTATTTATTTTTTGTATGTGTATGAATGTACTGTCTGCATGCAGGTTTGTGCACCCGTGTCGTGCAATGCCGCGGAGGTCAGAAGAGGGTCTCGGATTCCCCTGGAACTGGAGTTCTCCTGGAATTGGAGTTACAGACGGTTCTTAGCCGCCATGTGGGTGCTGGGGATTGAACCTGGGTCCTCTGCAAGAGCAGTCGGTGCTTTTAACCGCTAGGCTAGCTCTCCAGTCCCGACTGTTTCTTTCTGTAGACAGGGTCTCCCATAACCCCAGCTGGCCTCGAACTCACTATGTAGACCAGGCTGGCCTCAATCTCACAGACATCTACCTGCTTCTGCCTTCTGAGTGGGATTAAAGGTGTGTGGTACCACACCTGGTGTATGGACTCTATTTCTTAATACTTGTCACCACTAATAAATCATGTTTAATTTTCTGCCTCTATAACAATGTTCTTTTTAGATTTTCTCAGAGGTCAAAGTAAAGGTACATGCTAAAGCCAACATGTAGCATACTTACCTGAACTCCACTCAACAACAATTACTAAAGGAATTCGTAATTCATCCAGGAACCTTGGGCGGGTGGGGCTCCAAAAAGTATAAAAGGTAGGGCCTAGGCAGGGGAGGTGGTGCGCAGGGAAGAAGGCAAGGTGTGAAACTCATTTTCTATCACCCACTTCCTGTGAAGACTGATTCCCACCCCCACCCCAGGCCAAAGTACTTAGGCTAAGCCACGTTTTGAGGTGAACCATATAAAATTGCTGTTTTCCCAGTCAAAAAGGTAGGACGTCAGCAACTTCATTTGGTTCAACCTAACAATCAGCTCTCCATAGCCCTTTGCTTGTCCTTTATCTTGGCCCTGTTTTCTGTCTGTCTTGTGAATATTTTTTTTTTGAGACAGGGTCTCTCTGCAGCCTCAGCTGGCCTAGAACTCAGTGTGTAGATCAGGCTGTCCTCCATCTCACAGAGATCCACTACCTGCCTCTACCTCCCAAGTGCTAGGAGTTACCACACCCAGCCTAATAATTCGTTTTTGTTTTTGTTTTTTAATCTTTTTGGTCTTTTTGAGCCGAGGTCTCCCTTCAGTCCCAGCTGGCCTAGAGCTCACTATGTAGACCAGGCTGGCCTTGAACTCACAGAGATCTGCCTGCCTTTGCCTCCCAAGTGCTGGGACTAAAGGTGTGCGCTACCACACACGCCCAGCATAATTAGGTTTTTTTTTTTTTAAAGGAATTATTTTATTTTATTATTATTATTTTTTTTTCATTTTATTTCTGTATGTGCATGAATGCACTGCCTGCATGCAAGTCTGTGCACCCATATCGTGCAATACCGCGGAGATCAGAAGAGGGTGTCAGATTCCCCCGGAACTGGAGTTCTCCTGGAATTGGAGTTTCAGATGGTTCTCGGCCATCATGTGGGAGCTGGGGATCAAACCCGGGTCCTCTGCAAGAGCGGTCGGCGCTCTTAACCGCTAGGCCATCTCTCCAGCCCATAATTAGGTTTTTTACATGACCTTTTTCTCTCTTTAGTTACAAGGCTCCTTGAGAGCAGAAACCTTAGCTATGTGCGTCATAGCTAATGCTGCACCTTACAATAGGTGTGCAGTGGAGGATAAAGAGGTAGCTGCTCAGTTTATACACATACGCGGGGGGGAGGGTGCATCTGTGCTCTGTGCGGGGTACTGGACAAAAGGCTAAGTAAAGACCACCACTCAAACTGAACTCAGGTTTCACTGAGACCCAAAGGGAAAATCTCACCCAGCAGAGCTCTTGCCAGCAGCACTGTGGATGGCACATGGTGATATGGGTGGGCTACATATCAAGGACATCTAGACTCTGTCCACTAAATGCCATTGGTACATCCTGTACCTGCCCCCTACTTTGTCATCAAAAAATGTCTCCAGATCCTGCCAAATGTCCCTAGGGTAAATAAGATCACCTCCAACTTAGAACAGTTGTCACAGATATATAAAGATATCACAATACCTTACCATACAGTGTGGTGACTCAGGGAAACCTCCTGGAAAGGATGACAGCTGGAGTAGGTCTCAAAAGATAAGTATGATTCAGAAAGGTGAAGCAAGACAGAAGCCAAGGCATGGGCAAGGACATGGTATCTTACCTGAGCTTCAGGTAACTGGGTGTCTAAGTGACCCATATAGCGGACACAGGGAATCCAAACCCAAAATGAGCACACATCCTCTCTCCTTCAAATGTGGGTCCTACCAAGCCACGGTTTTGGATTTACCTACTTTTTAAGAAGTCCTACAGTTTCTGTAGTGCCTGGTGCAAACAAAAGACCTTTATGGACCAGGCGAGATCACATAGAACAGGCTGGTGCTTGAGCTGCAGCAGCTGCAGGGGTCACACTGTCCTTCAGTGGTAAGGGACTTGGAAAGGCTTTTTGCTTTCTGCATTGGGGAGGTTTGAACCTGGGGTCTTGAAAATACCAAGTGCACATACTAATGCTGAGCTGCAGCTCAGCAGTGCATAAACTTTTTTTTTTTTTTTAGACATGAGACATGGTCTCACCATGTAGCCCCAGCTGGCCTTGAACTCAGAGAGATCGTCCTGCTTCTGCCTCCAGAGTGCTGGGATCAAAGGCATGTTCCACCATGCCTAGGGTGCTTTGACTTTTTTTTTTTTTAATTTTATTTATTTCTGTATGTGTATGAATGTACTGTCTGCATGCAAGTTTGTGCACCCGTGTCGTGCAATGCCACGGAGGTCAGAAGAGGGTGTTGGATTCCCCTGGAACTGGAGTTCTCCTGGAATTGGAGTTTCAGACGGTTCTCAGCCGCCATGTGGGTGCTGGGGATCGAACCCGGGTCCTCTGCAAGAGCAGTCGGCGCTCTTAACCGCTAGGCCATCTCTCCAGTCCCTGCTTTGACTTTTTAAAGTGATTTCATTAGTTGTTGAAAGCATACTAGAGGATATTTAACATAGAAGTACACAGGCCAGGGGTGGTAGCACATGTCTTTAATCCCAGCACTCAGGAGGCAGAGGCAGGCCGATTTCTGTGAGTTCAAGGCCAGCCTGGTGTATATGGTGAGCTCCAGGCCAGTGGGACTAAAGGGAGACCCTGTCTAGAAAAGACCAAAAAAAAAAAGAAAGGGATGGCCTAGTGGTTAAGAGCGCCAACTGCAGAGGACCCGGGTTCGATCCCCAGCACCCACATGGCAGCTGAGAACCGTCTTTAACTCCAGTTCCAGGGGAATCTGAAACCCTCTTCTGACGTCCGCGGCATTGCATGACACGGGTGTACAGACCTACATGCAGACAGTACATTCATACACATAAAAAATAAATAAAATTTAAAAAAAATTAAAAAAAGAAAGAGGAGCAAAAGATAGTGTGGAGAAGAGTGAGGACAAGCCTGAACCTGCTGGTCTCCCATGTCTATGTCACCGCAAGTAACCACAACCACCTTTAGAGAGAGCCACTGCCGCTTCACCATCAGCTCATCAGTAGAGCCACTCTCCCCTCCCTTACCTAAACCACTTTCACATTAGCTGATTGAGTTTGCTTTCATGTTCTCTACATCCCCATAGGATACATATGTGCAACTAATAATTCCCCTCCACACTCTTTTCATAGATGAGGAAGTGGAGGTTAAAAAACTGTTGCCTTGTGCCGGGCGTGGTGGTGCCCGCTTTAATCCTAGCACTTGGGAGGCAGAGGCAGGCAGATCTTTGTGAGTTCAAGGCCAGCCTGTTCTACAGAGAGAGTTCCAGGACAGCTGGGGCTACAGGGAGACCCTGTCTTGAAAAAGACAAACAAAAAAAAAGTTGCCTTGTTTCAGGTCACATGCCTTGGAGGAGGAAGACACATGGTTGCTTCGGGTAACCCACATCCATTGCGTCAGCCTGGCTAGATAGCATGCCAGGGGTCCAAGTCACTGCTGCAGAAAGCCAAGGCCAAGGAGCTGGGTGGGACTTGGAGACTCCTGACAGCCCTGCATGGGGTGCCAGCAGTCTCCAGGCACAACAATCAATAGCAGCCTCCATCTGAAATGGTGCCATGTCCTACAAATAAAGCCGTCTTTCTGCATTTTCCAGTTGATGTGAGTGGTCTGTGTGGCATATGCATTTGTTTTGTTTGTTTGTTTGTTTGGTATTTTTGATACAGAGTCTCCCAGTAGCCCCAGCTGGAACTGACTATGTAGATCAAGTTGGCCTTGAACTCACAAAGATCCACCTGCCTCTCCCTCTGGAATGCTGGGATTAAAGGTGTGCAGCACCCTGCCCAGTTGTTTATTGCTTACTGAATCTGCATAAACTAGGTGACGTTTGTTTGCGAGCCAGTTTCAGCTGCAAGGATTGTTTTTCTTTGATAAAGACTTTCCTATAAACTCAAGTACTGAGGCCTCCTCCGTGGCCCCACATGAAAGGGGCATGGCTCTGAGAGGCTGCCGGGGGCAAGCGTCAACTCTGTGTAGTGTTGCAACTCTGTCAGTTGGTAGAAACCCTCTGGGTTTATCTTGCAAGGGCTCAGATGGCATCATAGATGGAGAACTCTTGTGTTACATAGTCATCCACCTTGACATGGTCTGTGACCAGCTGAGTTTGAAGCATCATGATGCCTCAGACCACACAGATCCCGGGTGGTCAGTGGCTAGCCAAGCCTTCACGGCTTCTCTCAGTGTGCCACACACCCTCAGGAAGGCAGAGAGATAGCTAGTGGTTCTAGACCCTTCCACATGAGGCACTAGCCAAAGAAGGTTTCAGCTCGAAAGCAGACATGACCTCACATGGCCTCTTCAATCATTTCACAAATATTTGCTGCATCTTCTATGCAGGGGGCTCTCCTGGCCACTGGGAACGTAAAGGAGACCAGATCTGAGACTCTATCCTCGAGGTGCTTGTAGTCGAGGGACTTAGAGATATCCAGCACCCAGTAATGCAGTGCACAGTAGTACAGTGAGGACGATGGGGGTGAAACCCAGGACCCTCCCAGAACCACAGGCTGGGCAGACAAGCATGGCTGCTGATGGCTGAGGCAAACATGCAATGAACCAAAGACCGCAGGTCCCTTCCTGGAATATTTTGATGGAGCTGCTTCATGACTGACTATGCTTGATGATACTAGGAAGAAGTTGTAGGCCAGGGACCTAAGGAAGGAAGGAAGGTACTGTATCCTACGTAACAAGCAGGACAGGCACCTGAGGCTGCCACACACAGCTATGTAGGTTGTGGCCTGAACAAGGGTAGCTACATACAGGGAGAGACAGGAGAAAACAAGCAGAATGGCTTTTACTGCTCCTGCCCGAAGCACTAAATTTGCCATCAGAGAACATGAGGACCGACCTTCCTTCGTTCCTTCGTTCCTTCGTTCCTTCGTTCCTTCGTTCCTTCGTTCCTTCGTTCCTTCCTTCCTTCCTTCCTTCCTTCCTTCCTTCCTTCCTTCCTTCCATTTCTTTTTAATTTTTCTTTTTTTAAAGTGTGTATGTGTGTGTGTGTGTGTGTGAGAGAGAGAGAGAGAGAGAGAGAGAGAGAGAGAGAGGAACTCTGTAGTTCTAAGCCAGGCTGGCTTAGAACTTGATGTACAGCCCGGACTGATTTCAAACTCATGGCAATCTTCCTGTTTCTGCCTCCCAAGAGCTGGGACTACAGGTTCGAGTCACCACAAGCAGCTCTGTTTCTCAATGTCCCTATAATCGTGGAAGATAAAACCGACTGGTTACCTATTAGCCGCCTCTATCTTGATCATGATACCCCACAGACATTTCTTTGGATCTAAATGGAAAGCTTAGCTCCCAAGTCTCGCTGCATTTCAGACACTGGGAGCACTTCTTGGAGACCCCCATGGACTTCTCAGAGGAGTGAGGTGGAATGCAGCTGTGGGAGCCGCTGGGCAGGTGAAGGCCTGGAGGAAGGGAAAGGTCAGACGAGCCAGCAGGCAGGCAGTCTGCCTAGCTGAGCACACCTACCCCCGTGGAGCGACTACAGAGGGACTCTGTGGGGAGTGTCAAGGGGCTGGGCCCTACGTGGCTGGAAATAGCATCTGAGGACTGGCTTAAGGCTGCTGAGGCCTTGGAATGAGTTCCTAGGAGGAGTGGGAGGCCGAGGCAGAAGAGCAGTGACAAGCTGTAACCTGTGGCCCTTCCCAGTCCATCAGCCCATCTAACTCAGACCAGCTTCGGAGGGCATGGCCGTCACATCGTCACTTCACCTGCACCATTCAAATCATGTGAAGTTCCTCTTCTGGCTGATCTGAACTCAGGTCCACCCAGAGAAGAGTCTCTGGGAAGAACAACTCCATCTTTGGAACAGTTCCACCCTTACTTTTGAAGTAAATGCATGGGTGGGCATGGAGCATCTTGATTTGATAAACAAACAAACATGGAGGCCCTACCTAGGTCAGTGCACCAGAGGCTCTCAGAGTCAGATGGGTGCACACGAGTGTATTTCACACTTGACTGAAAAGACCAGTTTGTCTCACACCTCCTTTCTTAAAAAAAAATTTTTTTTGTTTTTTGGTCTTTTCGAGACAGGGTCTCCCTGTAGCCCCAGCTGTCCTGGAACTCACCCTGTAGACCAGGCTGGCCTTGAACTCACAAAGATCTGCCTGCCTCTGCCTCCCAAGTGCTAGGATTAAAGGCGTGCACCATTTTTTTTTTAATCGAGGGAGCTAGAGAGATGGTTCGGGTTAAGAGCGCTGGCTCTAGAGAGGACCTGAGTTCAATTTCCACCTCCCACACAGCAGCTAACAACTGTTTGTAATTTCAGTTCCAGGGGATCTAATACCCTCTTCTGACCTCCTCAGGCATTGCATGACACAGGTGCACCCCTATATGCAGACAATATACTCATACACATAAAATAAAAAGATAATAAAATATTTTCAATTTAATTGAATGTTTGTAGTTTTCATACTATATAATTTGATGGTATTTAGATCCCTCCATCTGCCCCCCCCCACTGCTCTCACCCAATTTAATTTACCCTTTTAGGCATATAACAAGGCCTATAGAGTCTAGTGTGTGTCCCCAATGTCCTTTGGTATGGTCCGTCCACCGCAGCCTGGCTAACCTACCAAGAGTCCCATCCTTGGAAGACACTGACTTTTCTCCCACGCAGCAGCCACCAGTTGCCAACGGGTCCTCAGGCAGGGTTCGGCTTTCTCACCCGCGTCCCCATGTCTAAGCTGGGACTTTGTCTGGTTTGAGCTTGCATGGGACGTGTGTGTGCTGTCACCACTGCTGTGAGTCCACACGAGTCACTGACCAGCTGTCTGGAGACCTCTCTTTCCTCGTGGTCACCTACCGCCGCTGGCTCTGACAATCTTTCTGTCTCTTCTTTCACAGTGATTCCTGGGCCTTGGGAGGCAAAAGTTGGCTCCAGTGTCCTGTTTGGGTGCAGGTGCTCTGCAGCCTCTGTTCTCTGCTCCTCGGCCAGTTGTGGGTTCTCAGACTGCCTTTTTCTTTATTTGTTTATTTCTTTAGGAGATTTTAAAAATATTTTTTATTGAAGTTTTGTGCATTTCATACAACATTTCTCAGTCCAATTTAGACTCATTCCCCTTTCCATGCCCCCCACCCCACCCGAATTCATGCATTCTGCCATACATGTTTTGCATCTTTTTCAGTCTTTTAAAAGTTTTTCTATGCAAAGGTTTATAGTTTGGGGCAGTATACTGTTTCAGTTATTTTTATTTTTTATATGTCTCGGTGTTTTCCCTGCATGTATGAAACTACACCCATGCTGTGCAATGCCCTGAGAGGTCAGAAGAGGGTATCAGATCCCCTGGAACTGGAGTTACTGGCAGTTGTTAGCCTCCATGTGGGTGCTGGGATCTAAACCCACATCTTCTGCAAGAGCAGCCAATGATCTTAACCACTGAGCCATCTCTCTGGCCCCTAGACCTCCTTTTTTTTTTTTTTTTTTTTTTTNTCTCACCATATACTCCTGGCCAGCCTGGAACTCACAGAGATCCCCCCACCTCTGCCTCCTGAGTACTGAGATTTAAGGTATGTGTCACCATGCCTGGCACTGGGCTATTTATTTATTTATTTATTTATTTTGGTCTTTTCGAGACAGGGTCTCCCTGTAGCCCCAGCTGTCCTGGAACTCACTCTGTAGATCAGGCTGGCCTTGAACTCACAAAGATCCGCCTGCCTCTGCCTCCCAAGTGTTAGGATTAAAGGCATGCGCCACCGTGCCTGGCTGAAACTATACATTTTAAACAAGTGCTCCCAGGAGTTCCGAAGCAGATGGGAAGGGACACGCCACTGGAGTATGGAGTACAGTGGACCAGGCAGGATGCCTGTAGAGGGGGCATTAGAAGAAGGGGCAGGGACAGAATCAGATAAGATTCCACAGCCTATTTGGGAAGTCAAATTACACAGAAATAGACTCGGGATGCACAATGTGCACATTCCTATAAATGCCCAGGGCCTGGAGTTGGCGAGGTTACAGCAGCTGGCCCTGCACTTGCGCTGTGTGACCTTAGAGCAAGCATCTCCTCGCATTTTGTTCCCTGGGCTCCTCACTTGCCTCACCCTCTTCAGAGCCCTGGTGCCAACAACCAAGCCTAGAAAATAGTAGCTGAAGATGTTTGCTCCGTATTTAATGCTCATAGACTGAATGCAAATCATGACATAAGGTGTGAGCAACTGGGTATAAGGGAAAACCCAGTAGAAAATGAGTCTAGAAATGGATAGGATGTGGAACTTACTGGGAAAGATGCTGACAGTCTAGGAAACTCAGCAGTCTTGAAGGTCAAAAAGCCAGGGAAGCAGAGGCTGGTGGAAGAATAGTGCCGGAGTGGACCGAAGGACTCTTAACCCGCCTTCCCTGCTCTGTGAGGAGGGCCGCATTCTGCAGAAAGCACAGTGTTCAGATATACACAGTGGTGTTATGTTATGCAGTTTGATTTTTGAGTCCAAGCTCAGAAAAGCAGGTGCCTGTGACTGTAAAGGCTAATCATAAAGGGTCTGCTAACCATCTCACCCTGAGAAGTGACCAAGGTGGAACAGTACTGACTTCCAGACAACATCCTTGAACAACAAACTGTATCTGTCCGAAGGGGTCTGTCCCTGCTCTCCTCCAGAGCCGCTCATGTTAACCCTCATTGAGGCTCAGGAGACTTTGGGGGAATTGTGAACCTCAGAGAGGAAACTCCCTGCTGGGATACAACAGTGGGGTTTAGAAACCTAATAGGCATGGTGGTACATGTCTGGGATTCCATTATTTGGGGTTCAAGGCCAGCATGCGCTACATAGTAAGATTCTGTCTCAGCATGCCCAAAACAAAAACCGTATCTGCTATTTGGAGGCTAAGATGTAACTCAATGTAGAACACTTTCCTAATATAACTTAAGGTCATGGGTTCCATCTCAAGTACTGCCAGGAAGAGGAAGAGAAGGAAGAGGAGGAAAAGAAGGGGGGAGGAGGAGAAAGAGGATAAAAGAGGGAGAGAAGGGGGAGCGGGGACGAGGAGAATTAACTTGGTCGTATTATTTTATCGCTATTTTCTCTATGATGAAATATAACCTTGGTCTACTCTTCTCTGTCCCTCCCCTTCAACCCTCAGGCCTCTGTGGCTTCTCCATTTTCTTCCTGCACCACAGATCTTCCTGCTCTCCTCAACAGCTGAGGAACCTAGGGGGCTTAAATGAGCCCTGCAGACCTGTTGGGTCTGTGACTTAGAAAAGGACTGAGGCTATGGGCCCACAGGGGCGCCCTCAGTAGGATTTGGACCCCTTATAAGCAGAGGAGGTGCCATCTTTTTGTTTATTTTCCTAACAGGATCTCACTCTGTAGCCCAGGCTGGCCTCAAGCTCACAGCAAGTCTTCTGCCTTGGCCTTCCCAGTGTTGAGCTTGTAGGAGTGAGCCACCATGCCTAACTGTATTCATCCTCTATGCTGCTGCCTTGGGCTGATGTCTTCTTCAGATCAATAGAAAGAAACGTCCCAACAAAAAGGAAGCCCCAAACTCCCCAAACTCTGATGGCTACTTCAACTTAAAATAGAAGACAGAGAGATTACCTCATCCCTCTGGACACGGTCCACCTTGCCTTCCTGAGGGGTGGCCTCTTCTGCCACATTGTGCTTCTTCTACCCATAAGAGGGAGGAGATGGCCAGGCAGTGACTAAGGAAACCCAGGTGCTACCTTAGAGAACTCTGCTTAAGGAGAGGTCATTTGTTGGGATGACCCAGCCCCTTCCCCTGCACTACCTCAAGGAACTGTAACAGGAGGCAGCCAGGCCCTGGAAGGGCACCCCAACCTCCTGATGCCCCTTTATCACCTCTTAGTAGGTTGAGGTGCCTCAGCCAAACACAGGTGTCTGGGGAAAGAGCCACCCTTTGGGGAGGATTATGCAAACACTTTTTTTCAAGTGATTTCTTGGCCTGTATTTAAGCCTTATTTAATTGGCCCTAATTTACTTTACTAATTGATGCCCAATTCTAGAAAAACCTCTGGTTCTAGGTTTATAGCCTACCGAAAAGTGATTAAGATGTACAACCTATGTCAGGAAGCTTCTCATAGAGATCAGGGAGAGACCTTCTGCTCTAAGGAAAGGGAATTCTGTTTGTTTGTGGAAGTAAGCCCATAATGGCAGAACTGGCATTGGCGGATAGAAGCCACGGTGAGGAAAAATTCCTCTTGATGCAAAGAAAAACTATAAGCAAGTAAAACATATTATTTATTTATTTATTTATTTATTTATTTATTTATTTATTGTCTGTCTGTGTCAGCATATCCCTTGGCACAGTATGTGTGGAGGTCACAGAACAACTTGCAGGAGTTGGTGCTCTCTTTCTACCATGTGGGTCTCGGAGCTCAAAATCTGGGTGCCAGGCTCAGTGGCAAGGACTTTCCTTTTACCTCTCTTGTTGGCCCAGAGCCAGGGGTAAGGCTTTAGGGCAGGAGCATGGGTGACTTTAAAGCAGCCTCACTTGAGGGTCTGTACCCGGCACAGACGATGACTTCCCCATAGCTGCACTGATGAAGGCCCAATTACAATTTTAAAGGAATAAACAAAGAGGTGGCTCAGTGAGGATATGGCTCAGTGGCAGAGAGCTTGGGAGGCCTTGGGTTGGATCCCTCACTGCAAAATGCACGGAGGAGTGCGTCTCTGGAGGTGGAGAGCGTCTGAGCACTGGGGGACTGGGACCAGGCTGGTAGGGGGCCGGTTGAGCTGGGTCTCTTCTCTGATGGGCTAGAGGGGTCTCACCCAGCTCTGGGACTCTGAATGTAAGCACTGTCTTCCTATTCGGGTTCAAGGAAACCCTTTTCAGACTGAACTAAAACAAAAGGCTTTCTGCTTGTGAAGACCTGTTCCAGATCCCTCTGTGATTTCAACAGGTCGCTGGCAGCACAAAGTGCACACATGAATGGAGTTACAAAACAGAGATAGTATCGTGCATGCCGGGCATAGAGCTGCTGTGGTGTTGAGAAGGACCTGGACAGAACCTTGCCTCAGTAGATTATAAGGATGACTGTACGTAAAAGAAAAAAAATTAGTAGCCCCCCCTTTTTTTTGAGGACAAAGTCATTAGACCGGTAATGAAATGACCATGAAAAGAACCCATGGCTGATGTGGGAGCGGGAAGTTGTTATGTTTAGAAACCAAAATTTGGTTAATATGCCCACTTTTTCAGGTAGAAGACATACTAATATTGTTGGCAATACCGTAGTCAGGTATAAGATAAATTCATTTGTATTAGCTCATTTTATGATTTATAGTGTCCATTTATCTCATTGGGATTATATATATATGAGGACATAGCACAAATATATGTATATTTGTAATTATTCAAGTGTTTACTATCAAACTCCTTGAAGGCAGGGAGTTGAATGTGAAAATATTCTTGGATCACGGTGTCTGCCTGTCACCTCAGCACTGGGTGGTACAGGCAGGATGATCAGGAGGTCAGAGATAGCTTTGGCTATAGAGTAAGTTTGAGGCCAACCTGGGTTACATAACAACCTGTCTCAAAAACACCAACCAACAAAAAATAAGTAAAAAATATTCATTAATGAACAAATCAGATATAAAATTGTTCCCTACTAAAACATCACTCATTAGCTAACTGTACCATCTCACCCATTTGGTCTCTGTAGATGAGTTTCTTATAATTATAAAATTCAGCTAATAGAACATAAATATTGTGCAAACTGCATGAAAAAGCTGATAAGAGTAATATTGGGGAACTGACTGAATGCACAGAGACACTGACAAAGATCTATAACTAAAGAACAGACCACGGGGCTGGAGAGATGGCCTAGCGGTTAAGAGCGCCCACTGCTCTTGCAGAGGACCTGGGTTCGATCCCCAGCACCCACATGGAGGCTGAAAACCGTCTTTAACTCCAGTTCCAGGGGAATCCGACGCCCTCTGCTGACCTCTGTGGCATTGCATGACACGGGTGCACAAACCTACATGCAGACAGTACACTCATACACATATGAAAAAAAAAAAAAAAAAGAACAGACCACTGAGAAAGATGTTACCACATACACCTTAAGAAAATGATGGTGCCGGATGTAGTGGTGCATGCCATTAATCCCAGCACATGGGAGGCAGAGGCAGGCAGATCTCTGTGAGTTCAAGGCCAGCCTGGTCTACACAGTGAGCTCCAGGACAGCTGAGGCTACAGGGAGAACCTGTCTGAAAAAAAGACCAAAAAAAAAAAAAATGATGAAAATACCAAATGATAAAGGTACTTAAAATTGATAAAACCGCAAACATTTTATTAAAATACAAATGTACAACTTTGTGTTTTTGTTTTTGGAGACAGGGTCTTGCTAAGTAGCCCAGGCTATCCTAGAACCCATTGTGTAGCCTCAAACTCATAGTCCTCCTGCTTTGTTTTCCCAAGTGGTGGAAATACAGATGTGGACCACCACGCCTGAATGAAAGCTGTGTCCTCTATGACAGAGCTTTAAAATATAAATAAAGTGAAAGATGATATGAAATAGAATTTTGTCAGGAAATCTATACCAAGGGCTGAAGATGTAGCTCAGTGGTAGAATGCTTGCATGGTGTGTGCAAGGCCCTGAGTTCAATCCCTAGTACCGAAAGACAAGTAAACTAATAAAACAACAAAGAATTCATTCTTTTAAGAATTATAACCTAGGGGCTGGAGAGATGGCTCAGTGATTAAAAGCACTGACTGTTTTAGAAGACCAGGGTTCAGTCAGTTCCCAGCACCCCCATGGCAACTAACAACCATCCCTAATTCCAGTTCCAAGGGATCTGAAGCCCTCTTCTGACCTCCACAGGCACTGCATGACATGGGTGCACTTATATACACACAGGCAAAATACTAATATACATAAAATAAATCAAAACTTTTTTTTTTCTTTTTTTTTTTCTTTTTTTTTTTTTTTCTTTTTATCCTGTTTGCAGTATCATACATGATCATCAAACTGCTGCTAGAATGTTCACACCTGTTACTGCAAATTCTAAACCCAGGGAGACTTCCGCTGGGAATTTACTTTGGGTCAAGGTCGGGCTGTCTGGTACGACTTCTTAAAAAGAATTATAACCTAGATTTGCTAAATCTTAGAAAACAGATTTTAATATTTGGAGGTTTCATTTGGTGGCCTTGAACTCACAGAGATCTGCCTGCCTCTGCCTCCTGAGTGCTGGGATTAAAGGCGTGTGGCACTGTGCTCAGCTTATATGATTTTTTTTTTTTTTTTGGTCTTTTTGAGACAGGGTCTCCCTGTAGCCCCAGCTGCCCTGTAACTCGCTCTGTAGACCAGGCTGGTCTTGAACTCACAAAGATCCGCCTGCCTCTGCCTCCTGAGTGCTAGGATTAAAGGAGTGCGCCACCACGCCCGGCTATTTTTTTTTTTTTTGATGATTTTTTTTAGCAATTCATGGTCAATGTCCCAGCCTGGCAGCAATTATCCTTGTATGTGGAAGGGGGGAGGAGGAGAAGTGTGAGCACAGCGCGCGCTAACGGACTTCCTCCCCAGTTGCCCAACTCCTTTGCTACTTAGCAAAAGAGCATCCTTTCCTCAGTCTTGTGAAATGGAGGGAGAAAGATCTATCTTCCTCCTCTTCTCTCTCTCTCTCTCTCTCTCTCTCTCTCTCTCTCTCTCTCTCTCTCTCTCTTTATCTCTCTCCTGGAACTCACTATGTAGACCAGGTTGGACTCAGTCTCACAGAGGTCCATCCACCTGCCAATGTCTCCCAAGTTCTGGGATTAAAGGCATGTGACACCAGGCTGGCCCTCTTCTTTTTTTTTTTAAATTTTATTTTAAATTGTGTCTGTCTGTCTGTGGTCTGTGTCTGTGTGTTTATGTGCACATGAGTCTGATCAACTCCTCTCAGAGACCAAAGGGTGTTAGAGTTCCCAGAGCTGGAGTTACGGACAGTTGTGAACCACCTGACATTGGTGCTGGGAAGCAAAAGTTCCTCTGTGAGAACAGTAAAAGCTTTAACCCACTGAGTTATCTCTCCAGCCCCAAGATATTATCAGAGAGAGTCCTAGAAAGTTACTGGAATTTTACTGGAACTTAAGAGTTCAAACCTCAACTTGAAATTTTGAAGGGAGGAAACCTTTCTGAAGGGAAAATGGTTCCTAGGGTAAGAATTGTGCTGCGTTTGGCCAAATACATTTGTAAGGAAATTCCTTCATTTTTTTAGGTAAGAAAACTGGAGAGAAAGTAAATAAATGATTCAAAAGACTGGGGCTGGAGAGGTGGCCCAGGGGCTAAGCACTGGTTGCTCTTCCAGAGGACATGGGTTCAATTCCTAGCACCTACATGGGAGCTCTACCTCCCTCTTGTGGTCTTCACCAACATTACACACATACCAGTATATACACGGGCAATCAAAACACTTGTACAAATAAAAATAAATAAATCATTTTAAATTTTCAAAAAGATGGGGGGGAGGGGGGAAGCTGGAGAGCTGGCTCAGCAGTTAAGAGCACTGGCTACTCTTCCAGAGGATCGAAGTTCAATTCCCAGCACCTGCAAGGCAGCCAACAACTGTTGGAAACTCCAGCACCTTCTTCTGACCCTCGAGAATACTGCACACCATGGGTACACTTATATACCTGCAGGCAATATACTCATACACATAAAACAATAAATAAAATATTTTTTAAAAGAACTGCAGGAGCCAGATGTGGTGGTGCCATGCCTTTAATCCCAGTGCTCAGGAGGCAGAGGCAGGTGAATCTCTGTGAGAGCAAGGCTAGCCTAGTCTACATAGCAAGTTCCAAGTCAGCTGGGGCTATAGTAAGGCTCTGTTTCAAAAAAGCAAATAAAAAAAGCAAGCAAGCAAGGGGCTGGAGAGGTGGCCTAGCGGTTAAGAGCGCCGACCGCTCTTTCAGAGGACCCGGGTTCGATCCCCAGCACCCACATGGCGGCCGAGAGTCGTCTGAAACTCCAATTCCAGGAGAACTCCAGTTCCAGGGGAATCCGAGACCCTCTTCTGACCTCCGCGGCATTGCACGACACGGTGCACAGACCTACATGCAGACAGTACATTGATACACATACAGAAATAAATAAAATTAAAAAAAAATTTAAAAAAAGCAAGCAAGCAAACAAACAAACTAATAAAATGAATCTGTGCTGGAATGAATTACCTGACACACAAATCCAAAAGGTATAAGATATATACTATTACAGATATAAAATAGCCGGGTGTTTTGTTGCATGCCTTTAATCCTAGCACTTGGGAGGCAGAGGCAGATGGATCTTTGTAAGTTCAAGGCCAGCCTGGTCTACACAGTGAATTCCAGGACATCTGTGGCTACAGGGAGACCCTGTCTTGAAAACTGGAAAAGACTATATATATATATATATATATAGCTGGTCCTGGCGGACCATGTCTGCAATCCTGGCATTCAGGAGAGTAAAGCAGGATGACTGCCATGACTGTGAAGCCAGTTGGGGCTAAAGAGCAAGGACCAAGCCAGCCAGTGCTACATGGCAAGACCCTGTCTTAAAACTGAACAAAACAAAATTAAACAAAAAATTACAAACCATCTTCTGCATAAAATTCTTTTTTCCCGAAAAATGATTTCATTCAATACCTGCTCCGGCTTTCTGCACTTGTTGGTCTGAACCGCCTTGGTCATTAGAGTTACTTGACTTGGCTGTGGCTGATTTTCAGTATGGCCTAGCAGTGGTCAGCAGAGAGGAACAGAGGAGCTGCAAGACCAGGACTCCTACCGCACAGAAGCCTGGCTTCACCAGCGAAGCGGGCCTTCCTCCTCACTGGTCAGTCAGTACGAATCTCGGTCAGTGATCCCGTAGAACAGTACAGTGGCAAAACACAACTAATATACTTTGGACCCCTGCGGTAACTGCTTAAGTATCACCTAGGACACTGTGTGATGGAAATGCAGAAGCCTGTGGCCTGAACTAGAACAGACCTGAATCAAAGTCTGCTTTGAAGGTTGGTGTGGTAGTGTACACTGTAATCCCAGCTGTCAGGGGGCAAGTGTGGGAAAATTTAGTTAAGATGGGTTGGATTCTAAGCCAATGGTACCTCCCTGGCCACACCCATGGGGTGGGGTGCAGTGACGAAAAGATTTAGCATTCGGCCCTGAGAATTGAGTCATGGATATTTAAGCAGACATGTGGAATAAAATCTCTCTCTGCATTTGAACTTCAACCTGTGTATACGTGGTGTGCTTTCCTGTGCGTATTTTTCACATGGGTTGTCCCAGGATTAAGTGGGCCCCGCCACAAATCCTGGCGGCAACCCCACAGGCAAGAAGCAGGAGCATCTCAAATTCCAGGCCAACCTGAATTACAGTGAGACTATCTAAAAAAAAAAAAAAAAATCCAAGGACCAGAGATGTAGTTCAGTGGTACAGCCCTTGTCTAGGATGTACAAGGCCCTGGATTCCGTCTCTACAGAGAAAGTAAAGGGCTGAGGAGAAGAGCCTGCTTTCAGCAAGACCCCCAAGGGACCCACAAGGGACCCTGTGCACACAGAGGCTTGGGAAACAGTGCTCAGTCTTTATCAGTTGTCGATTTGACACACCTGGGTGGACAGACCCTGACTGAGGAGTCCCCTCCTCTGGATTGACCTTTGCCCATGTCTGTGGGAGCATTTTCTTGATTGTTGAGTGATGTGGGAGGATGCAGACTGTTGTGTGGGAGGTATCACCCTGGGCAGCGGTCCAGAATTGCAGAAGAAAGCAGGAGAACAAGCGTTCCTCCATGGCCGGTGCTCCAGCCCTGCCTCCGAGTTCCTGCCCTGACTTCCCTCAGTGGTGAACTGGGACTTGGGAGATGTAAGATCAAATAAATTCTTTCCTCCCAGTTTGTTTTTGTCAGTGTTTTAATCACAGCAATAGAAAGTAACTAGGGCAGCAAACATTTTTTTCTTGTTTGTTTTGTTTTGTTTTTGCGACAGGGTCTTACTGTGTAGCTCTGGCTGGCTTGAGCTCACTGCGGTCCACCAGCCTCTACTTTGCTGGTGCTGAGATTAAAGGCATCTTATTTCAACTCTTCTCAGTAGCCCTGATTTCCTTGTATATAGTTATGTAGTTCCCAGTGTATCGCTGAGGAAACAGAGCAGCCCAAGAGAACCCAGAAGGACCCTGTACAAGTAAGTACTCAGACAATGAAGCCGCCTTTCCAGCCACATTTTGCTTATATCCTTCTTCCCATTTCCCTCATTCCAAGATCATCCAGGAAGAGTTCCTTTATCCTCAGCCCCTATAGTTCATCCTTAGATTGATTAAAGGCCTGTTGGTAGTGGGTCTCCCAGTCTTGTAGTCCTCAGGGGTTCACTGTCTACTTCAGACAGAAAGCACTACTTGCCTTAATCCTTTTCCACCTTCAAAGCAAGTTTTGAGTTAGGGTTCTATGGTCTAAATGTGTGTACACCCCACAATAAACATGGTTAGGGTCCTAACCCCTGATGATGGCCTGAGGAAGAAGGAAGGCTTGGTTACTCTCTCTGCCATTAAGACGATGAGGGAGAAAGTCCAGTTGGTGGAAAGTGGCCCTCAGCACACTGAATCTGCTATTGCCTTGATCTTGAACACAGCAGCACCCAGAACTGTGAGAAATGTATTTCTATTGTTTATACATGGCCCACCTTTATACAAAACCTTACAGGGTTTTGTTATGATAACTCAAACAGGCTAAGACTTAGGGACAGCCTGCTCTTCCTTGAGTGTGTAGCATGAACAGAAGTTAGTAAGGCCTTCCTTTGGGCAAGGTTTACCACGTTCCATTTTTTGTTCCTAAAAGTTTAAGCAGGAGTAATAATGTGGGCTTCTTAAGCCTTCTGGGCATCTGTGGATAAATGCTGAGGGCCTGTGAAGCTGGACAAGAGAAAAACCTGCATGTTTATTTTCACTAAACTTTAACCCAAACCCAACATTTTCTTTTACTGTACCACAGTAACATCAACAGGACCCGTGACTTTGTTCCTAACAGAAATCGCAGATTTCCATATTGAATGATTTTGAACCCCTCAGTCTCATCTGTGCTCTTCACAGCCTCATGTGAAGTCACTTGTTAGATCCACACTAGACCTTGTCACTAAATGTGTTAATAAAGGGACACTGGAGTGTTAAATTTTCATTTCATCTTTTGATATTTTGGCTAAATGCCTATGAATAAAATATTTTCTTTGTAATCTTACAAATGGCATTTGTCATCTGGGCATGGTTGCCAGGTGGATTTCTGTGAATTCAAGGCCAATGCGGTCTATATAGTAAGTTCCAGGCCAGTAGGGAATACAGGGAGACCCTGTCTCAAAAAGACAAAAAAAAACTCAAACCAAACCAAAACAAAAAAACAACAAAACAACTTGTATTTGTCCTTGGTTGTTGCTGGGATTGGTGTGGGCCACCCTCTATTTATTTTATATCTGAATCCGTTCCTGGGAACATTACACTCCAGAGCACAGCCTGGTTTATAGGGCTGAAGAGTGCCAGGGAGAGCACGGTGACCCTTTCCTTCCTTTTTCAATGTTTAAAAAATTTTAATTGCGGGGCTGGAGAGATGGCCTAGCAGTTAAGAGTGCCAACTGCTCTTGCAGAGGACCCAGGTTCGATCCCCAGCATCCACATGGCAGCTGAAAACTGTCTTTTTTTTTTAAAGTATTTTTTTTTAAATTTTTATTTATTTTTGTATGTGTATGAGTGTACTGTCTGCATGTAGGTTTGTGCACCCGTGTCGTGCAATGCCGCGGAGGTCAGAAGAGGGTGTCGGATTCCCCTGGAACTGGAGTTCTCCTGGAATTGGAGTTTCAGACCCAGCTGGCTGGAACTCACAGAGATCCCCCTGCCTCTGCTCCCAAGTGCTAGGAGTTAAAGGCATGTACCACCACTGGCTCTTCTGCGTTAAAGAAGTTCTTAGGGGCTGGAGAGATAG